>PVKZ01002147.1:0-259038 GCA_004027375.1 Macroglossus sobrinus | reverse complement strand
TAAATAAATAAATAAATAAATAAATAAATAAATAAATTTAAAATATTTTTTTAAGTAGTGTTCTGCAGGACCTGAGGAGAGTGAGGTAGCCCTCATTTTCTAAGGAAGATAATGCAGATAGAGGTTTAAGCACAAGAAACAATGTCAAAAACTAGTTTCTAAACAGGAGTTAGTCTGAATTACAAGTAAAAAACCTGGTCAAAATTAGAACTCGCCTATAAACAGAATTTGTTATAAGGCTGAGTTTTCATGAGTGTTGAAGCAGAATTCCTTTTATGCTCACCATCTCTGGAACTGAGCTTGGGGCAGACTGACATTGGAGCTGAGGGTCAAGAGAGTTTTACTTAAAGAGAGAACAGCCTTGTGAGAGCCGGGAACCAGGAACCAGGTGGATCATTCAAGTATTAGGTCAGTTTAGGTATTTTTCAAATCTTAAATATTCTCATTCTGTAATTATACATGGACTTTTTGCACTTAATTTTTCCATTTTTACATGTACTTGAGATAAATGCACAAGTGCTTTTTCTTCCATAGGTTTCCTTGTTCATCTTTTATAAGTGTAGCACATGTAAAGACAGAACATTTTGACAAAGCTTCAGTCATTTCAAGATGTAAAATTTTTAAAATATATGTATTGAGGGGATAGTGTTTTTAAGTAATAAGCATTAGAGCTGTTCCCTCCTCTGCCATCCTTCATGATATTATCTGCAAGAGGAGTGAGACCCAGCATCAAGTTAAAGCTGGACGTTTTTTCCAGCAGGACTTCTGGACAGTTCGGGCACTAGGGGTGTGGTGAGTGTCAGGGAGAGAATGCAGATGACTTTTATGCAAAGAATTTGACATTTTAAGATGTTGAGAATTTAATGGTCTGCTCTTTAGGGCATATCCAAATGTTCCTTTGCCAAATTGCTGCATTGAAAAATCCACAGCATCAAATTGGCCATATCAATTTCACCTGCACATGTTCATACTATAAAGTACAATTATTTCTGAATTGCTGGCATTTTGATTATAATTTTATCTATTTTTTTAAATGTCAAAGTTTGGAATCAAGATATAATTATTACACTGTGTAATCAGATCACTGGATTTCTGTTGTGACTACAATGACATCAAGATATATTTTATGATCCTTCATATTCCTGTGCAGAATATGCCCTATAAGCTTAGGAAAAAATATAATAACAAATTTCTTGTCTTTATTAAAATACATTCAATATTTAAAGCCATCACTCAACTTATAATTTTATTATCCTAAAAATATTATATTATTTCTCTGAATGCCCTTTTATCTAATATATAACCTGGTGAAAATCTATAGTCAAGAGAAAAATTATATGATATACAAATAATCCAGTAATGCATAGTTCTCCTGTATATTATCATACTGACTATAATTTACTCTATATAATTTTTTAAGAGTCAGATATTCAGCAGAAGATGATAGTTATTTTCCTGCTGCTTCTGTTTTCTCTTGTGTTAATTTTTACTTTTATGCTCTAACCATTTGAGAGCAATACTCTCAAAAAGAAAAGTTTTTCTGGCTCCCAAGTAGATACACTGAGAATTCATACACATTAGCCTGGGGTTGGCCTGGCTGATGTTTTGCATACAGTAATAGTCACTTTTGGTGACCATCTCAGTATTAAGTTCAGAGTTCTAAGTGTTCTACCACTGTCTCTCGAATCATCACCACATGTTTTCAAAAGAAGAACTGGCATCCCTATTTTACAGAAACCTGCAGCACCAAAAGGACTTTTTAATTAAATTATTTTTTTAATCTGAAAGAAGATGTAATTTAATTTTGTATCACTTCTATGCTTTGACTTCTGATTTTTTATTTGATCATGTAACATACTACTACTGATTATGCAAAACCTGGTAGGAAATTCTGGAAAATAAATAGAAATAGGTTGCTAGTTTTTCCCTTTTTCTGTTATATATCACTCCCTGTGGTATGTTTACATATTTGTGCAGTAAATGCTGTGATGATATGGCTGCCAACCCCTTCATAATTTAATCTGTTAAACAAACAAATGTGTCCTGAAATAGACCATTGAAGAAGTAGCTACTCACTAAAATTAAAGTTTTATTTTACTTTGAATATAACTCCCCTATAGTAGTAACAAGCAATATTAAACAATATTTTAAATTATACTTGACATATTAATCCAAAAAGAACAATATTTAACCTAATTGTAAACTATAAGACATCTCATTGGTTCACTAAATACAGAATAATAAAAGCCAGAGAAAAATCAAAGAAACTGAGCCAGTTTCCATGTATATACTCTGGATTCTGTATTTAAAGATGCCTCTCCTTCTTTCTTCCACTCCCCTTAATAGGATATTTTCCATCTAGCAGAATCTAGGATTGGCTAAGCATTTATCTGCAACCTCAGATTTTTTTCTCAAACAAAGCATTGAAGAGATGAATGTTCATTCTAAGAGTATACTAGAAATTTTACTCTTTCTTCCCTTCTGCCAGGGTGGGAAGTTTCCTTAAAGAGTAAAAAAAAAAAAACAAAAAAACAAAAAAACAAAAAAACAAAAGCAAAAACAGACAAAGAACAGCAAAACAACAAACCTAGAACTTCAGGAAAGCCTGCAAACTTCTTGGCAGTCTTTTCCACCCCCTATAGATTTTCAATAAATATTTGGTGAATAGGATGGTTGGATAGATGGATGCATGGGCAGATGGACAGACAGATGGATGGACAAATGGAAAAGGAACCAATTTTAATTTAACAACCTTATCCAAAATTGTGGCCTCTGTTTCACCTTGTACTTCTCTCCCTTCCCTTTACTTCCTAAAAGTATTGTCAGCATGACTGTGTCATAATCTACTGTGACATATGTTGTTATTAACCTGCTACTAAAATTAAGTGCTGAGGTTTTTTAATTATTTCTTATTTTAAAATAGAACAAATTCAGAGTTATCTCTACAATAATGTCACTCCTGCTTTTAGCATTCCAATATGATATTTGTCATGATACAGTGGGAAGACCACTCTGCAGAAAAGGGACCAACAAGGTGTCTATAACCTGTGGCCATCATCTGTCTTGTGAGTCCCAACAAAATCAGTATTGGGAACTACTCTGAAATAGCAATAATAGCTGATATTTATTGAGTAATTTTTATGTGCCAGACATTTTCCCAAAATCTTCACTTGTATTATTTCATTAATGCTCTCAAGAACTCTCTTAGCCAGCCAGGTATCATTTTCCCTATTTTCCAGCCTAGTGTGGTTAAATAAGTAGACCAAGGTCACACAATTAGTAATCAGTAGAGCCAGGACTTGAACTCAGGCCAGTGTAATCCCAGAGCCTTTGGTTTGCTACTTTAAAAAGAGGGACATTTTCTTCTTCCTAATTGTGAAAAATTAGGGGGAGCTACATTCAAAGTTATGTTAACAAAACACTCTTCATTACTGCTGTCTCTGGAGAGTATTCAATCATGTATTTTATGACCAAAATTGAAAAAAAAATCTTGAAATTGATGTTTCTATTTTACATTAAATCATTTTGATATGGAATCAACCATTTGTTTATATGGATATTGGAGAACCTGTATAATTCTTGTTGACTTAACAAATAGCTTTGCAACTAAAACAAAATCAGAAAGATATGCATGATTTTTCTGCTCTAAAAGCCTCCAAGATGAGAGTGCTCACATTTTTTTACAGATCTTTCCACACTTAAAGGAGAAATCACCTTTCCTTTTCATATAAACTCCCTTAGTAATGCACCTTTCCATTTCTTTTCAACCAGTGAGATCAGCGTTTCATTCTCTCATACTCAGGTAATTTTCCTAGTCACCTTTCTCTCTGGCTTTAATATTACTAAAGCTAAAAATAAAATGTACCAATTGAAAATGATATTCAAATTTAATGAGGTTTTGTTTTTGCTGCTGTTATTGTAACTTCTCTCTAAGTAATGCTCTCTGCTTGGGTAATTTAAGGATAATTATTGTAGTGTATGGTTCTGTGTTATATGTATCTACCACAAACATGATATGCGCTTCCTGGAGTACAGCATTGATTTTACAAAACAACCTCTAGCCCCATCAAATAAAGCAGTTCTGCAGGTACCTGCATAATTGGGTGAGACTTCATTTGACCCCATCAGAAATCTTATTCTAATACAACCCTCCAATCTTTTATGGACAGGAAAAGAACAGAAATGCTTACATGGTATTTCTGCTTCCAGACATCAGACATGACTTATTACTGAGTAAGACAGCTGGCAAAATGGTTTTGACTGGCTTAGAAAAGCCTAACTCTGCCTTCTTCTTGATTATATTAATGACCATCTTAGTATTTAATTGTGTTTCCAAAGTATCTCAATAGGAGCAGTGTTTTTAGTGCATTAAAAATAATCTAGAAAAACTTTGGTTTTGCTTTTTAGATAGCTAACAGCTATCTACTAGAAAAAATCTAAGGTAGTCATTTTAATAGGTACATGTGTATATTGTGAAGTGTTTCCCTGATGTACATGCGTAATCTATCTTTTACAAAATTTTAATGATGGTCTGCAAGTATATTAATAGTATGAGTTGAGAAAAAAACTCTATGGATCACAACACTCAGTAACATCTAGACTCTGAAAAAGTATCTTTAGATTAAAGCTCCCCATTTGATGTGAGTAAACCTAAATCCAGTTGATATTTTATTTAATGTCTTAAGTAAGATATCATTAGAATTAAAAGTCATAGTTGTTTAACTCAAATGAGAATGCCTTTCCAAATCTAAAAGGACAAGTATTTTAATGATATAAAACATAATTTATCTTTGCTATATTCAGAGAGATAAAATAAAAGAATATCATAGTTTTAGTTTCCTGGAAAGCACACTATCAAATTAGTTAGTTAGATTAGCTAAATAAAGGTTGGTGATGGTGTTTTAGAAAAAATTTTTTAAAGTGGACACAATCATTTACCTGGAAATAAATATTGTCATCATACTGAATATGTTAAAGTAAGGTGAAAAAGTTGTAGAAATAGTGGGAGATATAATTCTAAGACCTAACTGATCTATCATAACTCTTTATTGCAAACGATTTAATAATCATACAATGAGATTTTTCAGGGAAATTTATTTTCACTTCAATTACTGAAGTAATAAAACCAAAACAGTCTCATGTCTAATGGAAGTAATTTAATGAGAAGAAAAAAGTCATCAGGCCTTTTACCAAACAAATAATAATATCATAAAAAAATAACAATCGTAATTATAATAGCTACTTCTTATTGCCTACCACAAACCAGACACTATTCTAGGTACTTGACTCATTGTCATTCCTCACAGCCCACTGAAACTTTCTCACCCCCATTTTATAGATGAAGAAACTGAGTTACAGATACTACATAAAGGCAGAACATGAATTTAATCCCTAGCTGAGTCCATAACTCATGTGCTTCATTATGTTATATATGCCCCTGAAATATTTGCCTTTAAAAGTTTGCAGAAAACACAAAACCATATTTTTGCAAAATAGAAAAACAAATTTCTCCAAAAAAGGACAACAGGGCTTATAATCAAATATTATTTTTCTTTATATAACACTATATGCAACTCTTCCAATAACGTTGCATTAATGAACATACTTTAGGAATCTGGTTCTGGAATTGTCTATAAATCTTTCAGCGCATTTTCTTTGATTATGTCACCAATAAAAATTTTTGTTCATTAGAGATTAATTTCATGTTTAGAAGCAGCCTGAAAGTGTTTGGAACCTCGTTTGATGCATAAGGTGCATGATTAAGGCAGTTAATACAATATTTGCTCAAAAACTCTTTTATAGCAAGTCCATGTGACAGCATTATCATAGTGAAGTTAAGCACAGCCCCTTTATCCATGAGCTTTTTTTAATAAGGAATTTCTCAGATACATCAAGATTTCTTCATCACAATAAATTTGAAAGTTTTACCCAATAATATGAATTTTCCATGAGTAATGTCATTGATATAAGAGAAATAAATCGTCATTCATTTTTCTTAGATTTTGGCAAGTAAACTTTTCTTCGTGTTGGCATTACCACTGCAGACTATTTATGACTTATTTCCAGGTTTTATTGGAAAAAAACATATTTTATCTCCAGTTACTATTTCCTCAAATACACATTTTTTTGTCCACTTTACTTGAAAAAAATACAACACATTTCAAGTTCTCACTGTATTTGTTCATTAGTCATTATGTGTGAGATAGCTTGGCAGAAATTTCTCTTATTACTTTCTTTTTTTCCTTCCAAGTTTATTTTTTCACTCTTAAGTTGTTTTGTTTTCAATTAAAATGTTTTTTATATAATTCAATTATTCGGCCATTATTTTCACAATTTATTTTAATAGCTTAAGTCTATGTCCAATTCACTATTTTTATTGGTCTCTTAGATTCTTAATGTTTATTTGAATCTTTACATTACAAATACTTTAATTGAGGAAAATTAAAACCACAACAGTTAACATAATAATTGACAAAGTACCTGCCACAATTTAAAAATTAACATTTTGTTATTATTAATTTAAATTTTTGACAAATTAACTATTTCTGATAAAATAGATGTCTGTATTCTCCCCTCAGTTCACATTTGAATATTTTTGTTGCTATCTTTATTGTAATCCACGTACAATATGTGGGATTATGTGTATTTTCTTTTTTTTTATAATTATATTATATGGTATATTATTTTCTATAATGTGCTTTTTTTCACTTAACCTAGTCAGTAGCCTTTTTGATATCATGGAGGAAGTGGCTTTTGTATATAGAAAAGAATAGCTATAGTTATTTGTCTTTAAATTGATATTTTATTTAATAGAGTTTTGATATTAAAACCCAGTTTTTATAAGATTTCAAAGTAAACATATAAATGTTATTTTTAAAAAATCATCAGTTTTATAAATAAATTAAACACTGATTTGTATTTGTTCTTGAATTAATATTCAATTTATTTCTGCATCTGGTAAATAAAAATCTCCTAAATACTTAAAAATGTTCAAAAAAAATTTTAAGCAAACTGTCTTAAACATTTTTAAATAAAACCACAAATATGATATATCTGATTTTTTTTTAGCACTTCAAACATCCAAGAAGTCAGGTTTTCAAATAGCCACAAAGAAAACAAACAAAAATCTTCTTAAGCACTTAAATACCATGTATAGATACAATAAATCAAAATGGATGGTTCTAAGCAATTAGATTGCCTTGAGCATCTAAACATTGGGTCGCAAAGTTAAATTAAATCTTTCTATATATTTAAATTAAAATCTCAAGTCCTCAGTCCTCATATTAGAACCCTTTAAAAGCCTCTTTTTAAAAAACAAATAGTGCAAATATAAATTAACAAAATAATTATAAATCATTATTACACTTATATCTAATACAAAAGTACAAATACTAAAACTCTGGTTTGTTTCTTTATCATCTCCATCATTTGTCATACCATCTCTTATCAAAATCATTTGCCACAGAAAAAAAATGACCATCTCAAGATAGCTGTTTGATTAAAATTAATTGTTGCAACCCCTGGAGACATTTTTCCCCTATAGGACATCTTTGAAATGTCTCACTTTTTGATAAGAACTACACTTTTAAAGTAAAACTTTACTTACCCTACTCCATGGCAGGGAATTAACTACTCTTAATATTGACATTTTCCCAGGATACTTAGTAACAGAACTAGGAAAGACACTTTTTAAAGTGTGTATAAACTTCATGAAGTTCTTTTTACTTTTAAATTCAATTTTATTAAGGTCTGCTAAAAATTTTTGTTCTAATATAAAATATTTTATCTCATTTTTTCCCTTTCAGACTACCATTCTTTCACCAGTCTGAATATGCCATGTAATCATATCAGATTATATGATTACATTATGAGAATGTCTAACTTTTGAAAAATGTGATTTGCTTAGATCCTGTATCCACCTCAGTTGCGACTGAGTCTTCTCTTTCTTTATATAAATCATAATTGTATATTCATTTTTGAATAAATATTATGTTTTCAAGACCTAAATATACATATATGTGTTTATACACATATATATAGTCCTTCATATGACCATACTATGATTTATCCATGAGATTTAGACTGTTTCTAACTCTTTGACTATCAGAAATAATGCTATGAACAAATATCCTTAAATATGTCTCTGTCACCAGGTGCTTGAGTTTCTCTGGGATCTGTATCTATAAGTGTAATTATTAGGTTATAGGTTCTGTTCAGTTTTAATTTTACTAGATATTGATAAATTGCAATTCAAACTAAGTTGACAATTTTCACTTCCACCAGGAGCACAAAAAACTTTCAATTTCTCCTCATTCTCATCAATATTTGAAATTGTCAGACATTTTAATTTTTGCCTTTTCTGATAACATAAAATGTCTCCTCTTCATTGTTTTGCTTTTCACTGCCTTTATTACAAGTGAGATTGAGCATCTTTTCATACATTTATTTACCATTCAGAGTTTCTGTTTAGTGAATTTCCTGTTTAAATTCTTGCCTATTTTTCTTTTATGTCCTTTTCTAAAAGATGTTATGTATTTTAAACATATGCCATTTGTTATATATGTTAACATATTTTTTTCCAGGCACTTTAGTTTGTTTTACCATGTGGTGTCTTTTATTGTAGGGAAATTTTATATTTTAGTGAATTTATCCATTTTTTATTATTTTATTGTTTTTTTCTTATGTAAGAAATCCTCTCTTGCTTTGATGTAATTAAGGTTATTCTATGTTTTCAACATTTTTCAAGTTTATTTTTCATATTTAGGCCTTAAATTATTTAGAGTTGACTTTTATGTGTGATATGAAAAAGCAAGTCTAATTTATTTTGTTTTCATTTCCAAAGGCAATTGTCTTGATACCATGTTAGTTAATTTTCTTATTTTTCCCAGCTGATTCGTAATGCCTCCTAATGACATACAAGATCCATGAGTACTTGGGTAGGCTTTGGGAGTCTCTATTCTTTTACACAGATATACTTTTTGTCTATCTCTGTGTCCACCAATATTCTTGATTACTGTATATTTAAAACATCTAGTAGGGCAACTTTCCTTTCTTATTTACTTTTTTCTAGTTGTATAACTTTGGACCTTTCCCCTTCCGTATGATAAACAAGTCAATTTGTTAATCTGTGCCCCCCCCAAAAAAAAAAACAAAATTACTTTTGAGGTACTTGGAATTTGACAGAATTTATAGAAAAATTTTTTTAAAACTATATCTGAATAATACATGTCTTCCTATCCATACATTTGTCCTAGCTTGCCATTCAATCTGATCTTCTGTGAATAACAATAATATTACAGATACATGCACATCTTTGTTGTATTTATTCTTGGGAATCTTAAACATTTTGTTACCATTGCAAATAGTCTTTTCTTCTTTATTTTTTTATTTGGCTATTGCTGCCTTGTAGAAACACTACTGGTTTTCTTATATCTTACCACCTTGCTGAATTGATAAGTTTTAATAGATGGTTTTATATCATTTTGGATTTTATATATAAATTATCAGATCCAACTGTTATATCAACTTTTTTCTCTCTTTCAAGCTCAGTTTCTAGTCTTATTGCTCTGTCTATAACTTCTAGTGCAATGTTAAATGGTAAAGTTGATAACATTTAAAGGACAAATGTCAAGAGCAAAAAAAGGGAAGGAGGTAGCAGTTGCATTCATTCAAAGTTGAAGGAGCAAAAAGGAATTAAGGAATTAAATATTATATTTGACACTATTGACTGTAATAATCCAGCTGGATTGTGATCATGATGATGATGATAGTAATGATAATAATCAACATTTAATGACTGAGCATTATTACATTAGCAGAAACTTCACTAAATATATGTGCATCATATTTAATCCTTAGAAAAGCCATATGAGAAAGGTAACTGTTAGCATCACCATCTTAGAGATGAGAAAATGTATTGTAATAAGTTTAGTGACTTGCTCATGTTCATACAGCTAGAGACTGCTGGATACAGGAAGCAAAATTCAGGCTCTCTCCCTTAGAATTCTCAACATTAAACCATCAACTAATTTCTTTAGTTCTATGAAGGACAAAATAGAAGGAATGGACTTTAACTCCAGTACTAATTATTTTAAGCTCATTTTCATTGTTTTCTCAAGTATGTCTGATTATTTTATCTAGGAGTTTTTAAAAGCAGAATAGAAACACATGTTTCTTAGATTTCACTTAACAATCATTGAGCACAAATTACATTGCTAAGCATGAGGCATTCAAAAATGGCTAAAAATGCAATTTCTTCAAAGAGAAGCAAATAAATTAGGATGTGACCAACTGTAATTGTAGGCAGAATAAAAGAAGTACTATAACTAAAATATAAGCAAAATACTACTTGGGATGAAAGCCAGGGAGTAGATTAGATTACCTTTTAAGACTCTTTCCAGCTGGTGATTCTGCAATTTAGTCTTTACTTTTCAGCTTTTTGATTGTGTATTCAATGATAAAAGAAGTAAAAAAAAAAATAGAGATAAGTAAATTTCTATGAGGTTTGCCCATGCACTTGATTTTTTACTAATATAATTTTATAAAATATATTATTGCCACTTCAAAAGCCAAAATATCCCTATTAAAATTTTAAAAGTCCAGCACTATTATAGATATATTTAATCTCTGAATTTTAGTTCTACTGTACAGAGAGATCTTCATGTTACAGTGGGTGTAGGTGGTTCTAAGATTCATTTGCATAATTGTTATTAATGCAGAAGAGGGTACAAGAATCAACTAGGAAATACTCTTTTTAAAAAGCCTGAATCTGCACAAGCAAATCTCAGATGAACTTCTAAGCATATAAGATGTCATAAAAATAAAGAAAAATGAAAGAATTCATCAATAGTTAATGTCTTCAGGAAAAGCATAAGATACCAACATCGTATAAAGTCGTTGAGAGAATCAGATTTACATGCTCAGAAATGATACTTTTACCTAGCTTGTATTTAACTTCAAATATTCATTTTTCTAAAAATCAGTCTTTTTAAATTTATTATTTAGAGTTTTGGAGTAATTATGCATATTGGATTTTATTATTATTATTATTATTATTGTCTTAGCACACTGCACACATTCTAAAGATGGTTTAACTCACTTCTATGTATTCTGTTGGGTTTGTGTTGATTGTGAGATGTTTTCCTTAAGAACTGAAGGAAATTTGACAACAGTGTATGCGTCATTATAGGAGCTTTACGATTTTTAATGTTGGAAGCTTATTTTTTCATGTGTGAAAAATAGATTTATATCCCATTTTATTTTCAACTTGATTTAGATAGAGAGTTTTAATGTGACTAACAAGTTATGACTCATGCAGTTGTTGGTCTGTAATTAATCACAGGCCTAAGATCTATCAAAAACCCACTCTTCTGTGAGATTTCCAGTAATTGTGAGCCTTGAACTCACCAATTTTCCTTCTCTACCCTTAAGGTGTAACAGGTAATCATCCCTGATGAGAGCTGCTAAAAATTAGAAGAACACCTATGCTCTCTGCACTACTCAAGATGTAACACATGATGATTTTTCCACTTAGGCTGTTATTGTATGTTTACTTAAACCACCATTTCCTTCTAGAACGGTTGATGTCTCCCAATGTGTTTCTTCTGGTATTCTGTCTTTGTAAAACAAAGAAATTATAATGTGAAAAATCCTGATAAGACTACTTTTCCTGCTAAACTCATACTCTATTAAAAATCTCTAGAGTATGCACAGTTGGATTTTATAGACTCCTTTTGAAAATTCAGAGCCAAACTTTTTAAATGGTTGAAAGGTAAAAGAAAAAAGAGGGAAGAATAGAGTATGGAACAAGTATACTTGGGAAGAAGGTGACTCAGAAAGAAAGAAAAAGTCCTCAGAACACAGCATTTGCAAACAATGGAAGAGAGAACTTCAGAAAGATAGCACTGTTGTATGCATAGAGTCCAGGGGTACAGGAGGAATGAACAGAAATTTTCCATTGCTACGTACAGCAAATCTCTCGCTGCAACTCATCACACAGCAATGAGTGGAAAGTAAGAGACCAGGCAGCCGCAAGAGCTGCCATAAAAGATAAGGAGGTGGAGAGAACAAAGAATGCAATCGGCTAGAAACTAAAATAAAGTGGATTAAGAGAAGTGGGAGCGGGGATTTAAAATGTCAAGCACAAGTGAGGCTGAATAAAGTACAAATTGCTGCTGAAAGAATGTCATTAATAAAATTAACCACAGCTATATATTGCATAGCGAATACTCTTATCATTGCTTAATACATGTTAAGAATCCACACCATTAAGGGTATATACAATATATCTTCTTCATTTTCTCAGAATTTACATGAGATAAATCTTTGCCACGTCTAGTAGGTGTTTGAACATATGACTCAGTGAAAATTCTTTACATGTAAAATAACCAAGGTTCGAATTCTTTTAGCAAAAGGTCTCATGCTGTAATTAGAATGGTGTTCTTGCCTGAATATATTCACTCTTTGATCCTAGATATAATCCAGAATCTATGACTGGGTCAATCCTCACAGATATTCCCCTCTTTCCTCTACATATTATCGCTGATTCTATGTATAACATTGAGTCTCTAGCAACAGGTAACCATTAAGAGATTTCAATAGAAAGAGATTATTTAAAATTTTTTAAATTAGGTCATGGCTAGCATACCATAACTAGCATATTTCTCTCAGTCTCAATCTCCTCATCTTTAAAATGAAATAACAAAAATGACAAATACATAGGATAATTATGAAGAAAAATATGAGACAATAAATATAAAGTATTTATCAGAACAATTGGCCATTGGTTGTACTATAAATGATTCAACAAATGTTAGCTTTTATTATTTTTAAAGTGTCAGTTACTTAAGTTTATAGAGCATTTCAATTTAGTCAACCTTTGTATATGCAACAACTAACTCAGTGCATCGGTGCCTAGTAAACAAAAGAAACTGAATCATATCTTTTTGCTAAATAAATTAGTACATAGTAAAAAATAGTTTCTGCCCTCAGAATGAGCACAATCAACTGAGAAAGGTATAAAATCTAATTGAAACTTACAAAATAATCTACTAAATGCTATCAAATGAGTAATTCGAAATACTGAAAAAAAGGATTTATCTTTCTAACAATGCAATGGTATCCTAAAATCCCTCTTAAAAAATCCCATTAAAATGAACAGTTGAACTGGCAGGAAAGTAAGGGAGCTCCTCAAAGGCAAAAATTAAAAAGAAGTCATGAATCCAGAGAAGGCAGTTGGCATCTGCCATGTGCTTCTGCCCATGTGACCTAGAGCTTAGGTCACACATACATAGGGGAAAAGGAAGAGGAGATTAGAGGTTGATGACAGTGTCCCAAGTAAAGAAAAAAAAATCTCTATTGACTCAAATGTGTCAAAGCAATTATTCTAACACTTGAAACTTGACCTTTGATGCTTCCTAGGAAACACATCTTATACACATCCCTAACCTTCCCATAGGGGTCAATATATTGCATTGAAAGAGGAAGTGGTTTAGAAAACAGCCATGAATACACAGAATTACCTAGTGCCTGGGTCTTTTCTTATTTCTCTGCTGGCATTCAATCCAACAGCTGTCACTGTTACCTCTGGAGAAATTTAGTTCTTATACAGTAATTTGAGTGATGTCCAGCTTTGATAGATGGTCATAACATTTTTCTTAGCAATGATATGCAAATTTTTTCAGGAGATTATCTCTCAAGTTTTTATTCTAACAGCTAGAAAGGCCTGAAAAAAATTTCTTTGTAAATAAAATATTAAAAGATAGTGAAAATGATATTTCCTCCAGCTTCATCTTGGTTGGTGATTCATCTGGGGTAAGTTTGATTATTTTTATGATTTCTCATGGATACTGTCGGATCTGTCTAATTAAGTAAAAACTAGCATAAGGAGATTGTATAAAGAATATTATTCATATAAAATCATTCCTTTTAGAGGCTAAAGAGGAATATTTGTTTTTAATAGAGGGAAATTACTTTCTGTTGGTTGTCTTATTCTGATTATAAAAAAGTAACATTTTAAATTCAATGTGAGAACTTCAGAAAAGCAATTAATCTTAGAGAGATTAAATAACATGGTCATACAACTATTATGTGGTCAGACAGGGATTTTAATTAAATCTTCCCCTGGAAACTAAAGCTAAAACTCTAAAGCAATCAGACACACTTTCTTAGCTATCAGTGGTTTCTTTCTTACTGAAGGATACACAGTGGTTGTCACCTGGGGATGCCCATGAGAACACACACACACTTAGGTCATAGCTCTGTATGTTCTGATATAGTAAATTTAAGGTGGGGTCTGGAAGTCTACATTTTTTAAAAGCTCCACAGTGATGTGTCTGCTCATTCCTGTTTAAGAACCACCACCAAATATGCCACTTAAATTTCAGACGGGCTGTGAAATGAAAAGAATGCTCACCAGACATCTGACAAACAATTCAGAAGTATGCAGTTGAGTGTATGTATGTGTATGTTTGTGTATATATGTGTGCATGCGTGTGTGTGTGTATGTGTGTGTGTGTGTGTGTGTGTGTGTGTGTGTGTGTGTATATATATATATATAGAGAGAGAGAGAGAGAGAGGAGCAGAACCTTTTAAAAAGGAAAAAGACAGGATGCAGTTACAAAGGATTCTTTAAGAGAAAACCAAGGAGAATCAGAGTTAGAAGGAATGTTAACTGATACTTTAAATTATTCATTACTATGAACATTATAATGCATTCAATTTACATGTTACTCATCATATATTTATAACCTACCTATAATAGGCTTAATGCATTTATTCTCTGTTTAACTATGTATATTGAAACTGTTCATCTTTTTAAAGAACAGGAAAAGGACTTTAGAGGCTTTTTTCATATATCCAAAATAATCTATATTAATTCTCAAAGGATTTATAATGTGCTACAACTCAGAAAGATTTTGTATCTACTCCAGGAAAATCTACTTACTAGAAATTTCAGTGAGATCTTTACTAGATGAGTTATACAAATTTTAAACTTTGGAGTGTTGGACATTGCAGAATTTTTTTTTATTTTAAAACAATGTGATTGAGTCACAAAGCTTAATAATCTCAATATAGACATGAGTTGAGTTCCAAAAGTTTCTTAGCACCTTTATTAAATTAAAACAAGATTCTGTGTAAGTTACAAAAAATACCCAATAAGAGTCTGTGAAGTAGGCTATATTATCATTGAAATGTCATATAATTGTCCTGAAAAATATTTAAAAACAACGCTTCTGTAATTACAATGTTTAATTGTAATTTAATTTGTCTTTAAATTAAATACCTGTAGCAGATATAAATGCATTCTTATAAATGTCAGACAGAAATCAAGTTTTTTTGTGTGTACACTATAACCTAAAGACATCTTATATATAGACTATTTACTCAGTAAAATGTATTGATGCTAGTCTCCATTATACGTTAAAGGAAAATTGTTTGAAGAGAATCAAAAAGAAATACCTAGATGTTTAAAAACCCTTTTAGCTTAATAGTTCTCAAACCTCAACAAGCAACTGAGGAGCCTGTTTAAAACGCAGATTTATACTTGGAAGGTCAGAAATCCAGGAGTCCATATTTTTAATAAAAGTGCAGAAAGAGGTAGTAAAAATTTGTCTTTAGCTGCTCTGCTTTTCACTTATCATCCTGATGTAATTTTCAATAACACCCACTTCTACCCTCAGTGTACTAGTTTAAATGATAAGTCATAGCCAGTTGAAGTTTAGAATGCCTGCAGTTCCCTAAAGCGGTAAAAAGTGATGTTCCTAGAATCTTAGACACCCCCCACCTCTTAGTCACTGATACCTTCAGCTACAAGGTGGTCACTGAGCCATTTCTCAAAAATTTATAGAAAACTCAAGTACTATAGAAACCATACCAAAGGAAGTATTCTTTAGTATTCTCTTGCTGAGGAATCCTTAGAGTCCTTTTGTTCTTCCATTAAGTTCTTAACTCTCATAATTCTGGTATTACAGTCGTCTTAGGAGGTCATCCAAGTAAAATGGAAAGCAAGAATAAGAGAGTCAATGTAGAAAACAGAACAGATGTGGATAATGGTGAGAAGAGCAGAATACTACAGGAGTAGAAAAAGAGGGTGAAAAGTGTAAGATTAGCTCACTTTGGAGCTTGGAATAATAAGGAAAATAATTCAGATTTCGCTGGATCTGTGATGAGAGTTAGTAAAGACTTTTTTATAAGAAAATGAGGGACAGTCACAGCTGAAGCTATTGGTTTCTTTTTCTTGGTTAACTAAAAGGATACATATGAAAATATTTGGTATACAACATAGGCTTAAGAACCTCTATTTGAGTTATTGAGGGTTCAACAAAAATATAACCAAGAGAAATGATAGAAAAAGAAAAGAAAAAAATGGAAGAAAGGAAGTACAAAATGGTTGAAAGCAAGCAGGGGCTGCAACAGGATATGTTTGGGAATGTAAGCAAGTAGACGACCACAACTGAAAGTTAATGGCTCTGTTGGAGGTGAGAAAGGGGAAGGAGAAGAAATGTTTCTAAGACCAATTTTAAGATTAAATGAACTTCCTAAAACATAATTTTACCTTATAATAGATCATTATTATCTACACTACAAAAACCCTGTCTCTCCTGTGCTTACTAGCAATATAGAGTAAGGTAGGAATATTTTTCTTGAAAATTTTATCTTCCATGATAAATTTTAAGTTCAAGTACTAAATATTTGCTGTGTAATTTAATTTGTAAGCAAAGTGTGTTTTTCGTTTATTAGTGAATAACAACACATGAGGGAAAATGTGTTTACCCACATACTGAGTTATTATTGAGCTAATAATTTCATGTCCTGATTTTTTACTTACATTTTAACAAAATCATTTTCTCCTAATATTACTTTTTCTCTCAAAAGTCATTTTTAATAATCCTATACCATTTCAATTTGTACATGTATCAAAATTTTTTGGCAACCATCAACCTTCCTTGATATATTTAAGATCCTTTTTCTCTTATACATAATACTGAAATGAATATTGCTATACATAAGATTTTTCCCTTATCCCCAACTATTTGCTGAGGGTAAATTTATAATAGTGAGATTACTGGGTCAAGCAATATGAGTCTATTTAATGCATTAATTACTTTGAAAATACAGTTGTACTCTTTACACATACTCTGCAGTGTATAAAATTGTTTTTCATGTTTTATTATTTTAATAATAAACTATTATATTTTTCTAAATTTACATACTCTGACTACTAGTCAAGTCAAACTTGTTTACTCATAATTTTTCCTTCTTTGTAAGTTTTCTATTTGCATTAATACATATTTACTAATTAGGATCAAATGTTTTTCTAAAAGATTTGGAAGAGTTTTGTAGATTATGGCTGTCTTCATATCATTGACCACACTATATTTTCTCTGACTGTATTGTGACCTGCCTTTTAGATTTTTGTGTATTCTTTTGGATGGATCCACAGAAATTTAAAATTATTACTTTTACTGTGTTATTTCATACATGCTTTTTAAAGTACATCCTCATATTCTATAACTAATTATTTACATTAATGTTTTGGGCTTTATTATTTACAGCTAGCTCCAATATTGGTGAATGGCATGAAACAAAGACTTCTGATTTTTTTTCATAAGTAGCTAGTCACTTGTCCTACATATATTTAGTAATCCTTTCTCCACTAACAGTGGCGTTTCTTTCATTATAAGTAAAGAGAACTTTGTGTTTATTTCATTCTGGCTCTCTTACTTTTTTGATATGTCTATCTTTATGACGTTGCATGCCATCTTCACTACTATACTTTATATTTTGATTTAAAAAATAAACTATCAAAACAGTTTATGATAAATAAAGATCATTTATTTTACTTCATTTGAAGTATAAATTCTGAGCTTCAAGCTTCATGTGCAAAATAAGTTAGTTCAAGATCCTAAGGAATCGAGTGAAGACTTTATATAAAATGTCGTAGGGTTTTTTTTTTTTTTTTTACCTAAAAGATGTAGTGTTCCAAACCCACATCATTAAGAAAATAAAGGCTTAGTGGTGCCTTTCTCTGTTAATTTCTCTCACCACATTTCATGCTGTGTCCCTAGTGGAGATATAATGAACCATGACATGTAATTATCGTGACCCTTGACATTTTAATATATATGAACATTTCTCCAGTGTTATTTTTAGACCAATTTCCTAAGTGTTTCTTCTTAATCTTTTCAATACCATACATCCTGAAAATTCTTAGCCTTCAAATTAGTCCTAAGCCTGCCTGAGTGTTGCCATTGCATTTTACCACTGGAGGAAGAGACCTTCTCCATCACTTCCATATGCACAGATGAAGAATACTAGTCAGAGATGAGCTCAAATTTACAAAGCCACTAGTGGCTAAGCCAGGGCTTGAGTTTTTCTCCTGAAGAGCATTTCATTACTTTATCAACCATCTCTTAAGACTTTCGTATCTTCCCGTGCCATTATTTCCTTGCTTCATTAATAGAGTCATATTAGTTCATCTTCAATTGGGATAGAGACATGTATTGTATTGGAAAACAAAACTACCATACAATTCATTCTGAACCAATGGTATTAACAGAAATGTGTTGACAGGTGAAGACATTTTCTTCCATAGTGCCTTTGCCTAATATGTTCATTTATTCAATATTTCTCTCAAGAATTTGGAATTTTGATCTTTATTTTCCCCCAGACATTTAAAAATATGTGAAAGAATATACTTTTTCCACGGGCAGATTTTCCATATCCATTTATGTCTTCAGAAAGCATTTATCAACAGAAGCTCAGCATATGGACTTTCTAAAATTAAGAAAACCTTTTTGGGACTTGAAGAGACTTTTAAATAATGCTGAATGCAACAAGCCTTAGTGAATTATTCAAAAATAGGAGATCAAAAGAGTGAAGGGAACAATTTTGGGCTATAGAACCAAAGCTCCGTAAATTAATATATAATGATATTCAGGATCACTTAATTTGGTGATATGGAAGAGAATCAAATGAATAGAAGAAATTCTAATAAATCTTTCTATCTTCCTTTTTAAAATTGAAGATATCTGCTAATTTGAATATACCACCTCCAATGTTCAAGTTTTTCATATAAATTGAGAAAAATGCATTTAATTTTATATATTCCTTATTCTCTACATATAATTAAAAATATATACATATAATTTAATATTCTTATAAAATTGAATATATAAAATAGAAAAATCCTAAGCAGATCTTATCAGATGAGCATTCTTATGTTTCCAATTCTCAGATATTTTAAAATTAAAATAATAACATTTCAATGGGGAAGTTTTCATACAAAAGGTAAAGCTATAGAGGCATAGTCAGATCTTAAATCACTTGAAAGAAAAACGTAGGTGTAAGGGAAAAAGTTACAGATAATAAGATTTAATAGTGAGAAATATCAGACAAAAACTGACAGTGTTCTCTAGAGAAAATAGCTTTTGAGCAGACAGAAGAGAAATGAGATGTGATACTCAGTGAAGTTTTAGAAATAAAGAAAATAGAAACAGTGATAGCAGAGAAAGAGCAAGAATTAAAGAGAAAAATAAATCAGAAGATAGAATACGAGGGACCCTACATCTTTTTCCTTAATCAATCTGATGGAAACACTGAAGCACTAAGAGTGCATTTTTTTCAAAGTGAGAATGATGCTCTCTGGCCAACATCAAATTGTTTCCATAGATGGGGGCTAAGAAAAGGTAACAGTTGTGGCATCTAGGCAAACAACCAGCTGTACTGTGCCTCTATTCCATGGCAAGGACTTTAAGAACCATGATGAGAGCCAGTGTTTCTATTCGGAGGTTACCATGCCCCTCTTTGGAGGTTTCTTAGCTTCATCAAAATAGAAGATTAACAATTTAAAGCAGAAATACCTAAAGCAATATCTGGGTATTTCTCAATATACTGTGGCTAATGAAAAAAGAAAAAGTCACAAACTGATAATCATGGGCAATTTTGCATTGAATAACATCAAAGATTTAGGACATCCCATCAGACGGATTTCAGACATCAAGCTCATGTTTAGTGGATAAAGCAAAAGGTGAGAACAATCACAAATTATTTTTTTACTGTTAAATGTAACTGAATTTTTTAATGTGGAGTTATATTTCTAATAATAAAATGTAAGAAAATATATAAATCCTTTTATCAAATAAAACTCATTTGCACTAGAATTGCATAGACAAGCACATTACTGCCACCTGATGGTGATACACCTAAATGGTAGGCATAGTATTTAACCATACAGCTAATCTGATCATTGTTTATGACATTAAGCTCTAGGATTAATTACGTTTTAATTCCTTACATATTTCTAAGAAAATGCTAATAAAAGTATTGAATCTGGAGCTGGACATGATGTTAAAGTTTATTTCTTTTAATCTTCTCATCCTGCAGTTGAGAAAATAATCCCAGAAAGGTGAAATCTGCTCAATGTTACACAATGACAGAGATAATAAAGGGACCACCTGTTAATGCATTTCATGATTATATTGAATAGTGTAAGAATTACATTTTTATTACTATCACCTATTATTCTTTACATGATTAGCTGATTAATGTGTAAACATTCATAAATTTAAACTCTTTCATATATAATCACTCTTATAGAATGGAAAGGATTTTTTTGTGTGCTTGAGGCTGATAAATTATTGTTCCCTGTTTATTGTTCTCATATGCGTATTTCTTCTCTTGCCTAGATCTCCTACGCCTTTTAGTCAAAAACCCTTGAACCCTAAATTTGCTTGTTCTGAGTCTCTTGATAACTTCCTAAATGAGTAGCTGAAAGAGGATAAAAATAAATATGAGTAACAATATGTATAAAGTGGCAAACATGAATGTGACTTAGTACTCACTGTATGAGCAGCACTGAAGCAGGTACAGAGATTCATCAACATCATATTAACTAATCACCTCAAGAGCCATAGATGTAAGATACACATTGTCTTGGACATTTACAAGGAAGGATGGGTGAGAGAGGCCTGAGGAAGGACTCTCAGATGCAGGGCCTATGCCCATGACTCCAGATGGGGCCAAGGTCAGGCTGTGAACAGTTTTGTTAACTATACTGAGGAGCTTTGAACTTTATTCCAAGAGCAAACAAAAGCCCATGAAGAGCTTATAGCAAGAAAATCATATGACCAGATTTACATTTTAGGAAAGCCATTCTGACTTTAATGTGAAAAATAGAGAAAGAGTTGTCAGAAGGGTGAGAGGAGAGTAAGACACATGCCTAGAATAGTACATAGAAAATAAGAAGTGATTGATAAATGATTGTGCAGTGTGTATGGTAGTGGAGAGACCAGTTACAACGCTATTGCAGAAATCCAGCAGGAGAAGGGTTTACCAGGCCAGCATGGTAGCTTGTCATCAAGAGTGCATTAGGAATAAATGTCCAATACAAGTCTGCAAAACTAAGAGCAAATCTTATGTATTTATGTCATATGATGAATCCAGAGCAAAGGAAAAGTTTTTTATTTTGTTTGACAAGGTAGCATTTCCCTTTTAGCAGTTTCCTTTCTTTAAAGATGTTGCACTCTTTTACCACTCAAGTTGCATTACTTCTGAGCTGGCAGTTTTGCTGATGGCTTCTGTGCTTTAGAAGGCTCTCCTATCCATTTTCTTCTTTACTATTTGGCAGTGCACATTTCTCCCCTCATTCTTCACAGCTAGGTTCAAACACATAAGCTTTCTAATTATTAACGTCTAGGAGAGGAAGAGATTGGAGAGCAAACAGGAGAGAGTAAGAAGGTCCATACCTGGTGAGTTATTGCAGAGTATTTCTATTAATTGATGTCATTATTATCCAAATGTTGATAGATCAAGCTTGGATAAGATCCAGAATACCATCACTGAAAATAGTTAATTACTTGGAAGAATTATGTGTTGATGACAACACAGGGCTATGCACATAAAAGGCAAATGAAATAGACTTACTGAGTTTATTAATCTATAATTTTTTCATAATGAACATTAATGTATTAGGTATGTTTACTAAATTTATAGATACTTCCACTAGAGAATAGAGCTTTTCACTTCCTTGTTTACTCAGAGTCTCTTTTGCTTAGTTTCAGAGCTGTTTGTGATTGCCCAGAACTGGCAACAACTGTTTTCCTTTATGCTGAATTTATCAGAGAAGTAATGCAAAATCCTCAGGCTTCGTCATCACACTGATTTAGGTTTAAATTCAAGTCATTGGACACTTCAGCTTAGCAACTGTGTACCACCAGTTGTTAAACTTTTCTGAGTCTGACACATACTTTTGCATTCTTCATTCATGATAGATAGAGAAGGCCTAATTTACTTTAGAGGAAAATCCTAATTGAAATATTTGGAATATTAGCCGCAATCTAAAATTCCAAGTGTTTTTCCACTTTCTCTTTTATCACCGCCAGTAGATTTCAGTTAAATTTTAATCAATGATATTTTCCATGCTAAACAAACTTGGGAAACACTCAGGTTATTCCCTGCAGTAAAATTATAGAAATTCAAACCTAAAATTGATCTTTAAGCCTACCCCATTATCGTGAAAGTTTAGAGTAATATATGGCACTGTGTCAACCTAATTATTCCCTGGAGCAGCAATTCTCATTGTGTACCCTGAGTACCACGCGGAGACTGATTCATGACAAGGGGTGTGCAAGTCCGTGGGTCCACGAAGCATTATCTATGGAAAATCAATATTAAGTATCCCATATATTTACAGCTATTTTTCAAATGTGCACAGAATCCCTGAGCAGTGTTTTGTTATGTGCTTTTTCAGCTAACAATTACATAACTACAACTGCTCTCGTGTAGAACCTGTGGATATCTTAAATAGGGTCCTTGTACTAGGAGGTCAAGAGCTTGTAATGTAGCACCTTGGAACACAAACTATGAAATGTCCAGATAGCATTTGGAGGGTTACTCAGTCCATGCTGGGGAAGAATGTAATGAGGAACTTTATAAAACAGAATAATAAAGAGATAGAGAAAAGCTAGGAAGGATGCATGGGCTTATTTTATTGGTGAGGGAAAGGAAAAGAAGATCACTTTTAGCCCACAAATGTATTAATTTGTTGTTACCAGAAGTAGTGTTTCAGGAGTGGAGTTTTCAAGGCTCAACAGAGGGGCTCTTTCAGGACTAGGCTGCCCTTGTGAACTCAATCTAATCATTGCTGATAAGAGGGGGTAGATGGGGAGAGAGGGAGCTGATCTCATGTTCTGAGGCCTTAGCTTTCCACTGGCATACCTGCCATGCCAAAGGTCTCTATTATCCCCATCTGAAATATGAAAATATAAATATAAAGAACAGTAAAAGCATGTTTTTAAAAAAGTAAAGTTAAATAAGAAAAGCCCCATGGTGGATGGGGGGAAGCATCAAGGCCCTAAAGAGCTAAAGAATAAATCTTGTTTTCTTTACCAAAGAGAATGTCCTATGAGGATAAATTATATGAGGGTGCAGGGTTGGAGGAGAGGGAGAGAGAAGGGGCTTTTCAGACCTGTTGGCTGAGTCCCTACACTCAGGTGTCAAGCCAGGACTTGAGCGGTTATGTATTTATGTACCTGCAAAGGGCGGGAAGAAGGGGAGAACCCTTTGGAAGCATGCAAGCTCAGCAGGTCTCCTGGTCAAAGGAAGCATGGCCAAAAAACTCAGACCAAATAAACACTCTTGGCTATCTCTGGCTTGTTCTCTCCACTCAACAGAGAATTTTACTTTGCTATGGTTCTGCATTTTCACAAAAAGATAAGAGGAGAAAAGTTACAAGAAACAAGCACCAGAAAATAGAACCTATTAATTTAAGAAAGGTAAAGGAGTAGGGTTTATTTAGTCAAGAAGAGATGCCAAAGGAACGACTTAATAATGGCCTTTAGTAAAAAATATGCTGCAGTGAAAATGTAGATCTATTTTTTCCTTTTACCACTGAGGCAAAATAAGAAGTAGCCAGAGGTGTCAACTAGATATGTTTAGATTAGACATGAGGAAGAACTTCTAGATCACAGGGATGTCTATTCTAATTAAAAGGGATGTGTAGCTTGGCTGCTTCTGATACAGTCTGGCTTCTTATTTTTAAAAGATTAAATAATTATTTGTTCCTATTTTTTTAAAGATTAAGTAACTAAAAGTTCTTAGTTTTTAAAGATTAAATAACTATTGGTTCTTTGCTCCCAAATAAAACTGTCCAAATTGTTTCCTTTTACTTGTCTAAAAGAAATGACCACAAAGAATCAGAAAAGTTGATCAAATGGCTTCCATATTGAGTCATTTTTCTTTATTCCACCAAAATAAACATTTCTAAATCTCCCTGAAAATTGTAGATTCTATCATAAGTATTTAAATTTTAGAAAACATTTCTTTCAGGTAAGAAATGTGTCAGTGCTAATTGCTTCAGTTTAAAGGGTAGCAAATCTTTTTCTTCACACACAAACACACACACACAATCACACAAAAGCACACTGACAATTTTAAGTGCTGTCAAAAATCTCTAAACATTAGAAAAATGACATATTCATTTATTATACTTCTGTTTTCATATCTAACCTTGTATAGTTATTTATGTAAGATCCTGTTTGAATATTAACACATACAAATGAATCTGACTTGAAACATATGATCTATGAAATACATAGACACTACTAAAAATCATAGTTAGTACTAAGGCTCTCACCTAAACCAGAATTTGCACAGAAATTCAAGTGCAAACAGAACCCCACACATGAATTTGCTAATTGAATCCCTCCCTAGGCTGTGGATATTAAGTAGCTTTGATTTTATCCCTGATAGATAACCTTGGGAATTGAGACATAGCTGTAGAATCAGTCTTTCAAAGAAAAGTAATTTTTTTTTATTGTTAAATTATAAAAACTGAGCTCTTTTATATAACTCACAAAATCACAGAGCAAAATCATTGCCAGTTTCTATGGCAGCAGTTTCTCATGTTATGTCTTCTGCCTAGCCACTTTATTATTTACACAGGATTAGTAATGGGTATTAATTCCTAATACAAAACAAAGCAATTCAAGTTTCACCCCATTTTGTGACCATAACCCAATAACTTCCAGATATTGTACCTGCCTGGAAATATTTCAGATGAAATTGATATTAGCATATACTCTCTTAGACCTTTCAGGGGAATAGCTCAGGAGAAAATCTAAGTGAACCAGAGGGGAATAAAAAGTAGAGACTGAACTGATGATAAGGAGGAAGAGTTTTGCTGTAATGAGAGGCCAGTGTGTATGGTCAATCCTCTCTTTCTCAAGAACAGTGTGTGGACACCACTGCTTCCTAAGCACTAGGGGTCAAAAGCATGCTTGTGTTCAGCTCTATTATCTCAGCTGTAAACCTTCTCCAGTCTGAAAATGAAAACATTCTCCCCGTTGTCAGTTCCACTGAAGTGGAAGTGAATGCTTCCCTTTCATACCTCACCCTTAAGTAAATCTAAAGAGTTTTCCTACATAGCTACTGCCTTCTGCAATATTTAATTTAATAATTTTGCTTTCATTTACAGAAAAAAAATGATTGACCAATGTATATTACATTGTTAACTACATTAACAATGACGTATTAAGGAGCAGGTTGAAAGAATGTTCTAGCTTTATTTTATTTAAACTTAAAAAAAAAAAAAAACAGGAGAAATATCTAACCTCTCATTACCTGATATACCTAACCTCTCAATACCTCCCAATAGTTATCTGAGAGATCTATGGGAACATAGCATTCTCTATACAGTTGGCCAGCTCTAATTGTCATCCAGTAGAGCTGCAAAGGGCCACCACATATTATATTGGGCAAAAGTCATTCACTGAACCCCAGTGAAGTTAATTCTTTGTTGTAGGTGGATGTCCTGTGTGTTTTAGCAGCATCCCTGGCCTCTGTCCACTGGATGCAATAGCAACCTCTTACTCTCCCAAGTTGTGACAACCAAAAGTATCTCCAGACATTGCTAAATGTTCCCAGAGAAGGTGGGGGGTTGAGATAGACAAAACTGTCTCAAACTGAGAACCACTGATCTTGATTAAACATTTCAGACTGGGTTCTCTAAGTCACTATGCACCATGAAAAAGTGGCACCTTGGGAACGGGTGCATTACTCTCTCACCTCTCAAAGAGTCTTACTACACATTAACATTTTAAAATATCTCAGAAGTTCTGCTTGACTTTGTTTAAATCCAAAACAAATTTATTTAAACATGATACCCAAGTGTTCCCTAACATGTTTCAGTATTTTGTGAAGCAGTTTGTCCTTGAAACACACTTTGGATGAGCTTCGACTGATAGAGCCTAGTACAACGAACAATTTATGTTATTATTTTAATGGTTCCTATGATCAAAAATCTGAACACAAAGGTAATCACTTTTGTGAATATGTTTCAAGGTCATGAAAAAGAGGGTTTTTTATGAGGCAAATTTTACTCCTCCCAGAACCTTGATAATTTGGGGGAGAGTCAGAGGAATAGAAAAGAGAAAAAGATGGAACTGACGGTCAAGTTTCTAATCAGAACTTCGAAGGAAAGGGAATGCTGCTGCTCTATATTCCTCTCCCCTCTGGAAAATCAAACCAAACCTAGCAAATTAATACAATGAGAAACGTGATGATACCTGGTCTAAATAGCTACAAAGTAAAACTTTGGGACCTCATCTATTAGCTGAGGATTCCTATGATGTATATACTTCTAAGGTTTTATAATATGTTACAGTGAAAGAACAAAAATTCATGTAAACAAGCTCAAGTAAACAAGTGGTAAATACTGAAAAGTTGTATGAAGTCCAGAAAAGATTCGTGGAGACTGGAGCTAGGAACCAGGAAAACTTTAAGGACTGAAATCCTTTCTTGTCTTGTCTAGTTTCATCTCATCTTGCCTTCCCTTCTCTTCCCTTCTCTTCCCTGGCTTTCCTTCCCTTCCATTCTCTCACTCTCTGAGTTTCTCATCTCTTATTTTCTTAGAATGGTTGTTTTGTCCTCCTCTCTATGAACAGGCTTCTGCTTCCTCACTGTTTTGGTTCTCATAACTTCAGTTGGCATATGACTTTGCTCTGTCTTGAGTCTGATTTTGGCCCTGATTCTATATGACCTTTTCCCAAATGGCTTGAATATCCATGGCCATTCAGTGGACTAGTTAGATGGCCCTGGATTAGGTGTTTGCCTCTGGCCTAGTAATCTGCAGCTAAAGGAAGAAGGGACAGGCACAAAATATTTATAGAGTCACCTAGACCTGCTCATTCAGCAGGCTCTAAGGGCCAAAACAGCTCTTATGGAAGGAAGTATGGGTGAGACAGAAACCACAAAACATAACTATTACATCCCACTGCTGTGTTTAGTTTATAACAATGGTACTGACATAAACCATAATAATAATACCTGGCATTTGTTGAGTGGTTGAGTGCTACCTATATGTGTGTCAGGTGCTTCTCTAAATGCTTTTTGGTCATTCATTCATTTTGTTCTCATGACAAACCTATGAGGTAGATACAGTTATTTTTCCCATTGTATAGGTAAAGAAGCAGAGAAGTTAAGTTTCCCAAATCCAGCAGCTGATAAGTGATGAAACCAGGATTCAACCTAGCCATCTGATTCAGTCTTTGCTCTGAGTTACTCTACTGAATTCCCTCTCTGCAAAAGAAAAAATAATACATACATATATACGTATATGTATATATACATATACGTATATATATACATATATGTACGTATATATGTATATGTATATATACGTATGTATGTATGTATGTATTTATGTATGTATGTATGTATTAAATCACTTTAGACAGATGCCTAGACATGGCAAACTATCTTAGGTGGGCTGGTCTTTCAGACAAAGCATTAGCCAATATAAAAGGAAACTTTCCTGTGGTTGTAGATTAATCATGTAGCTGTGTCAGAATTTCCATGCTCATAATGGATGTGTTCTGTGTGAGTTCACTAGAAATTTCCAGCACTTAGAGTGCACCTATTGCTTGCAGCCCAAGAGCCTACAGCCCAGGGACAATTCAGCACAATCCCCACCGGGTCCCAGCTGCTCACTAAAGCTGTCTTGTAGCAGCACTGCCTCCACCTCAACCTCTTCAAGAGGGGGATCCTGCCTCCCTCCTCCCCTCCCAATCTGCTTGTCTGCCTATGTGAGGATCTGGGTCTCTCTTCTTCATTGAAAGAATAACCTGAGCTCTTTGAATATAATGGAGCATTCTGAACCAGAGTGTGGAAATCCATAGCCAAGCCCACCTGTGACCTTATACAGATCACTAATATTCTCCCTAACTTGTTCTCTTATTAATAGGGTGGCCATTAGAGCTACTTCCTGAAGACTTATGCCATTCAGATGTTATTTCAGAATCAGGAAACTCTAACCTTTAACATTTGCCTGACATTTATTTCAGTGAAGACAAAGCCAATGTTCTTTTCTTTTTCTCTTCTACATTTTTGCTCAGAATAATGTTAACGGTTCCAATTCTTTACCCAATTCCAGGCTGTCTTTTAGAAATATTTTTCTTACTAAATCTTAGTCAGTCATTTTTATGTTTATAGTTAGTAATATTTTTTAAAAATATAGTGGTTTTGCTACACACTAAAATTTGGCTAGATCAACTATCTTTTTTAAACAATGGTCAAATATGTAAACAAAGATGCAGAAACTGGAATACACATAGCAAGTTTAGAGAATGGTGTGAAGGTTGATTGGGCTCAACAGCATGTTAAAGGCAGGAGAAGAGTGGGAGATGACCCAGGGGCATTTCTGGAAAGCCCAAATGTGAAATGAGTGGCGAAGAATGAAACAGTAGAACCAAGAATATCAGGGTTTGAGCCCTGGCTCAATTAGTGTGAGGGAGGAGGAGTTTGGTAGTTCCAAGAACCTGAAAGAAATGCTGCAACTAGAGCCTTGCAGGCAGAAGGTGAAAGTGACAGTCATTGATTGTGTAGAACCTTGTAAGCTAAGGCAGAGGCTTTGCATTTTATATGAAATGTCATGAGAAGCCATGTAAGAGCTTCACACTTAGATACTTAGATGTGTGGTCCAATTGATGTTGTATAAAGATTACTCTGTCTACTTTTGTGAAAACAGACTTAGAAAGGCAAGAGAAATAGCAGTGAACCAAAAGAGGCTGCATCTGGAAAATAAGGTGGACCCAAGAAGAGTCCTCTGCAGGCAGGAGGTGGAGATTGAGAACAGAGAGTGCCTGCTTGCTTGCTATTTTGCTTTCAGGGATCCACCTTCATCACTCCATTAACTGCTGGAGAGGATGATAAATTGCTCCGCCCCACAGAATTTTATTGGTTTGGGACACAGAACTCAGTAGAAAAAGATTAATTAATATTACTGCTGCAAGAAATTATCAGTTCATGAAAAACTGCTCCGTATTAAAAACTAACATGCTTATTTTGTTTATAGAAAACATCTGTCCACAGGGTCTGCTGAAGCGTCATTTTCTTCCACTTTCCTCCTTTCTCTCTTGCATTGTATTCTGGTTTCTGGGAGTCAGTATATTTTTAACTACACGTATTACTTCTAATCATGTAGTTACTTACGCAAGCAATGGTACCTAATGACGCCCTAAGCCTCAAATTATATTAAAAGACGATGAGCAATATTTAAGGGGTGCCAACAACCCTAATGTTCCTCAGAATTTACAATTTAATTCTTTGGGAAGGAGGAGACACCTTTAATTGTGAAAATTTGAAATCTTCATATAATATTTTTAAGGGAAATGTAGACTTGTATTTTTATTTAAAATATGTAGGGACTAATGACATGCTCCGACAAGTTTCTCATTCCCATGACAACTTCTTATCTTTTAAGTTCAACAAATCATTTTTACTACTTGGTAAATGTTTAGATAGAGTTGAGACTTAGAGGCTTCATTTAAAAAATAAAAACTGAAGACTCACAAAACATTGACACAAGGAATTAAGTTCTTAAAAACTGGCTAACTTTGCTCTCACAGCGGGAAATTTTATAGTAGTTTCAGTAGTATTTAGTGGTTCTTTATTAGCCATGTGGAAATGCTAAAACTTTTACAACCCAGAATTCTGTAGTTTTAATATGTGGCAAATATCCCTGGATTAACTCCCACTGAGCTTCTCAAATATTTCAACTATGACAAGCTTAAATTTTTTTTCAGAAAATATGACTTGTTCATATCTCATTTTAGAAAACTGTTTGATTTGTTTATGCCACAAATCAGAGAAGCAAGTCATCTCTTATTTTATGATGACTTATTTTTTCATGTGTTCCCTGTGACTCTAAAGATCCTAGAGATTTCTACAAATAAAGGCTGTTAGCCTAGTGTAGACAATAATGAGACTAACATAATAAGAATTTCAAATAAAATCAGTGTCCCAAAATATACAATCATTTTAGTCTAGAGGAAGGAGAAAATGAGATAAGGAGAGAGGGAGGGAGGAGAATCTGGCTAATTTTTTTCTATCAGAAAAGAAAATATTTAAAGACCGTGATGTAAATAGTATGAATGCCAACTCAACCATATCCTGTACCTTTCTTTAATATTGCATACTTTATTGCTTTCATTAATTGAATTTTCTATCCAGGATTGCCTTGCATTTATCATTTTATATTGTTTTAATTAAGTATATTGATATTAATTTGCAGACATTTATAGGTGACCAATGCAAGTGGTTTTCCCACTTATTTTTGCAAATGGTAATTCTGGACTCACAGATCTCCAGGCACTATTCCCAGTCACAACAGACATTCAACAAACAGTGGTTCCCATTCCTGTATCTGAGAACTTTAAAGCATTAGAGGAAGAAAAAAATATGACCCTTAAAAAACTTAGTCCAGGAAATAAATATATGAAAAGGAGAAATAATTTTTTTAAATGTGTACTGCTTAGAACTCTTTAAGCAACAAAATTGTTTTTATCAAATCAGACAGATAAGGTTACCTTGAGAAGGAAATAAAAACTTTATGTTAATCTCTTTAACATGTGTCAAGTCCTTAGGTACATAGCAGATTGCAAAATTCTTGGTTTGTGATATCCTTATTTAACTGGCTAAATCAGAAATACAACTTTCCATTTAGCCAATTATACTGGGCAAATATTTTATTGGATACTTCATTGAATTTAGTAAAGAAGATGTTCCAAAATATAGCCAAATATCCAATAGTCTGAGAACTACTGTATGTGCAATTGCAAGAACCCATTTAAAAAAAAAAAAACTCCAAGAAGTGTTGGAGATTCCACATAGTATGCTTCATAATTGCTCTGTGGGTTGCATTTATATTAATTTTTTTTACACAGGAAGAATATTCACATTAAATAATTTTTTATTCATTTTTAAATCTCATTCCATAAAATTTTGAAAAAAATTCTCTTACAATGGTTTTAATATGAGCGACTATAAATAGAAACCCCATGTTCTAGGATCTGTAGTGGCGTGAGAAATTGTTTTATTTTTAAATAAGCTTTAATTTAGAAAAAAAATTCCAAAATAGATAGATAGATAACATAGATCTAGATTAGATTAGGTTAGAGATAGATAGATTTATAGATAGATAGATATAGATATAAATATACATATACATGTAGATGATATAGATATAGATAGAATATATTCTAATATATGTCTGTATGTGTATCTGTAGAGAACAGTAATTCTTAGTCTAACTGCTATAGACATTGGACATTAGAATGAACTGCTAATACACCCAAAACAGTTCCTTTCTCTGCAGGTACCAATAGGCTTTTGATTTTTTACTCATGAATATCTTCACTCAATCAAACAACATTTAGTAAACATTGTGTCAGGCACTTCTCTAAGTGTTGTGGACCTAGAGATAACTAAGACTTCATCAAAGACTTACAAAGCGTCCTAAAGCTAGCTCCCCATTCTTGATCATGTCTATGGAACTGTGGGAGGATCACATGTATGTGAGTTTAGGAAGATAATTATGATTATATTATTAATTAGTTATATAAGTGATATTTTAAAACCCTAGCCTCATAAACACTGACTCATGACTAAGGCTACTTAACTAGTTCAAAAGCCATGAATAAGTCCCTTAACTCTCCAATGTATTGAGAAGTTTGAATTATACAATGTGGTGCTGAAACTAAGATCCCTTCTGTATTTATTGATTGAGCTGAGACTGATCATTGATCAAAAGCCTCATTAATATGGATAAGGAGAGAAGAGATGAAAGCTTGTGTCAGTTAACCAAAGGAAAGAAAAAGTAAAGTTCAGTGGAATAAGACCAAATGGACAGTATGAACTGGCCATTCCTCCTAAGCCTCTCACAGGCATGAAAAGTGACTGCCAGAAAATGCACTTTCACTTGTCTGGGCACAAGTAATTATCTGGCATAGTCTCTTATTTATTCAAATTTAAACTATATTAATTAAGAATCTTATATTTTATAATTATAAAACAACTCCATATGTTTTGTGAGATTTTGAATTGCAGATTTGTCCATGCACAAATCTTTGGTTGTGCCAAATGGAATGTATAGAATACATTAGATTGAAACAGAAATTTATCAGAAAATGGCCCAGGATAAGGATATGCAAAATCCAGAATATTAAAATTGTTCATTTTATCCAAGATTATTTAAACTGTATATAATTTGTTAAATATAATTGTTGGCAATTTTTTTTAAAAAAGGAACATCAAGAAAAGCATTCGGTAGGTGTTAATATAAGGCACAGCCTTGTGACAGGAGATACCAAGAGGAGGGACTGCATTTTATTATTTTTTAATTTAGATTGAACCTATGTAATTTATCTTTTTTTGCCAGAAGTGTTAGGAAGTTTAGTATAAGATTTGATGCATAGTCACAGTAACTAGTAACTATTTGTTCACTCTTCTTGTTTTTGATTTTCTTATTCTATATTGAATTCATTACGTGAATGACCATTTTTATAGCTATCTTAAATCTTCTTTGCAAAGAGATAGGATATAATAAAAAAATGTATCTTCATGTCATAGAGTTGAACAGTTCTTCATGTAAATTAGCAGCTTAACACACATTTGACACATTAAGTATTAATTTATTGGTGGAATCTTTCATTTAAAAGTAAATATAGAGAAAAAGATTAAATTAAAAGCAATTCAAGTTTATCTGCAAGGAGCAACTATGGTATGTTTTATCACCGTAAACCTTACAAAGGGAAGTTTTTCTTTAAATCTACAATATATCAGTTATTCCAGAAAGATTGGTTCTTGATTTGGCTTTTTCTGTATTATAGCTAGTCTTGGTTTCTAAATCATCTTGAAAATAAAACATTTGAGCCATGTTCGGCTAATTTTTTGAGGTCATTAAAAAATGCAGTTAATCACCTTAGTTAAGACATATGGGCATTTTACCAAAAAAACAAAAAAAAACAAAAAAAAAAAAAAAACCCTGTGTCAGTGGTCCTTGAAATAAGGTTAAATAGATCTAATTTATGTTAACTTTAATTAACCATATGCACTACTACATAAAATGTTCATACATATGTTGCTTACATTAATTGCTTTCATAAGTTAATTACCACAACACACATTGGCTTCAGTTTATTTGAAACTTAACAAATGTTCACACCAGCTGTGGAAGTGATTGAAGGCAATAAATGAATAAACCATTGGTTTACTTGTTTAAATTAAATCTGCTCTCTCAAGCTGTCCTGAGTTTTAATTCATTAGAAAAGACACTTGGGAAGTGATGATCATGTAATTCCAATTTTAATCACTGTTTAGTCATACTTAGTTAAGTAATAGAGTCGTAAACCTTTGCATTTGTTCCATCTTCTACTCTCTTTAGTTAATTGAGTCATCATTGAGTGTGATTTACTTTTATTGTGGCAAAATTGATCTGTGCTTTTATACAATCAGATATACACCTGGTCCTTATACAGAAATGCACAGACTATATCATTCCTGCTGTCCTTTATGGCCACTTTTAATTGGATACTAAAGTTTGTGTTTAGAGAGATGATTCATATAGACAAATAATATTTTTTATGTAATATATCTCATCTTTGATTAAAACAAAAGTTCACTTTTATTTTTTTGAATCTGTGCCATATTGTCTAATATAGTATGATAATATGGTACTACTAGACTATCTCATATTTAAAAACCTATATTTCTCTTGAATACTGTTTAAAGCACTTTTATTAAGAATCTGATTTCAGGATGTCTAGTTAAAGGTGATGGATTGAATTTATGCATTTCTGACCCCTTTCTAAAATCCCAATAAAATGAGTATGAAGAGTTTTTTTTAAAGATTCTAACTCATTAGAAAACAGAAAATTAAAAAGAAAAACACACACACACAAAAGAACCACCCTGTAAAACATATGGACAAGTAGTAACTTAGTTACCAGAACGTAGAAAGTTAAAACGTAAGTCAGCAGCTGGAAAAGCCAACAAGCCTTCTCATTTATATTGCAACCAAAAAGCTCAGGACCGTGACACTAGTCACCTCTGGAAGTGGAGTAAAGGGGGCTAAAACAAAAGTCTTCTTATAAGCTTGTTAAAGAGGCAGTTAGACCCCAGGGCCCCGCCCCAACTGCATACAACCAGGTAATTGACCCTCCCACACCCTGGCAAAAATGAAAGAGACAACAGAGAGAGCTTCCAGATGATGATCCACACAGTCTAGGGAGGAATACTGCACTAAACACAGGCAGGTAATGAAAGGTATCATATGGGTACACTCTCCCCAACACACACACACTCCCAAAACATCAACAAAGAGGGTTACACACCCCAGGCACTGGAAGAGCCTTTTCTGGGGAATTTCCATAGCCTATGAACAAAGATTTGACTCCAGACAAAGGGATAAGAGTTGGGGAGCAGTTCCTTAGTGAAAAGGTCCAGCGGGCGCCCAGTCAGCTTTTTAGGCTTCTCACTGAGAAGTCTAGCTGAGGATAGGGACTGCATGATCTCAATAATAAACACTAAATATGGATCCTACCAAAACTATCTCCCATGTCTATTAGGAGAGTGAGAATCAGGACACAGAAAATGTGTGTGTGTGTGTGTGTGTGTGTGTGTGTGTGTGTGTGTGTGTGTGTGTGGTGAGGGTGGCAGGAAAATGGGAAAGGGAGCTACAACCTCATTTTCCTAAAAGGAAGTCAATAGATAATGCCTGAATAACCAAGAAGCAGCGAAGAGGCATCTTATTTAGATTATTTTTTACGTTAGAGTCAGATTGTGAGTAGAGAATGATGATTCTCAGTGGCTCCCTGGGTGGGTCTTGATAGCTTTTTAGACATTTATTATATGATACAAAGTTTCCTTTAACGATCCTAACGTCTTCAGTGTAGGTATATCAGCTGAAGAGATCAATGGCAAAAGTTCATCTCGTATGGCCAAAATGAGATCTAGATATTTGAAAAATTAACAAAATTATTAGAGAAATAGAAGTAAATGCACAAAATACATGGCATTTAAGTGCCATAGGTTTTGTACTTTTTTTTTTTCATTATTTAGACTTAAAAGCAGTTAGCTGGGAAATAGGAAACTAGGTGACTCTCTCAATTATATACATGTATCACTTTGATTTAAAAAAAAATTTAATTAAGAAGTACAGATGAGTAGTTATGAAATAGTCATAGGGATATAAAGTACAGCATAGGGAATAGGGTTAATAATATTGTAATAACTATGTATAGTGCCAGGTGGGAACTAGACTAATCAGGAAGATCATAAATTATATAAATATTTAACCACTCTGCTATACACCTGAAACTAATATAAAATAATATTGACTGTCAACTATAATTGAAGAAAAGAATAATAATTACAGAAATAAAGAATAAAAATAATTAAAAAACCAAAATTTAAAATTATAATAGATGCTTACATAGTTCTCATTTTAGAAAACAAACTTTATTGAATGTAAGAGACAGCTATCCTTTTTTACCAATTTCCCAGAGTTTGTCCTTTATAACTTATTTTTATGTATATCTTCATGATGATTCATCATCTTATGACATATATAATCCTAGGAATTATCATTTTTGGATGCCTCATTCTACATCATATCAAATAGCTTAAAATGCATCTACATCCTGCATTAAATTTAAGTTATATGTGGTATAATATTTAAGAGGATTTTATAATTTTGTTTTTTTAAGTATTATTGCTTCAAGGAATTTATTTTTCTTATGGTTTATATGTTAACATTAACAGCTTTTCTGTACTTTATATCACACTAAAACTGCTTTTTAAAGTGCCCAGAAAACATTTCTTAAAAATTCTCATGAATTAATGTTTAACATTTTTCTTAACTAAAAATGTAAACCTGTCAATTGACTATGATTTATATGAAACACAAATTAATTATATTGCTTTAAAAATGTCTGAGCATAAAAAAAAAAATGCAATGCCATTCTTGAGTAACCATCCTCAATAAAGCAGTAAGGAAAAAAATCTAAACTTTTATAAGCCAATATATTTTGGAGTATGTTAAATAAAAATTACCTTCAAATGCTCAGATTGGAAAGAATTCTGAATAAAATTTATTATGTTAAGAATTTTAATAATTTAAGTTAAAAATCTTAATTAGATTAGGATTTACCTTGAAGTATTATGAAAAATGTAAATGAGAGTTAAAGAGAGTGACAAATTTAAGCTTTTATGTTTCATCTCTATATCTCTACATCAGATTATATTCTATCATCTGTTGAAAGATGAAACCTTTGTTTCTAGTCACGATTCTTTCAAAATGAGGATCCAGTCTGGGGAAAAAGTGGGTGGCAAACAGCACCCTTATCCTTCTGGAGATTGGTGCCTTGCCTATGACCACATTATGTTAGCTCAGTCTCTGCCATAAGTACCAATTAATGATCTTCTGTCACCTGTCTTAGGTAATTAATTCTACTTGATTATATCAAATTAGTTCTAATGAGCTGACCAGTACTTGTTTTTCATTCCATAAGCCTAACTCTTGAGAGTTTTAAAATATAATAACAATTATGCAACAAAAATACAGTCTATTAATCAATTGCATAATCTTCATGTTACAAACTTTCTTTAAACTGATTATATTGAGGTCATGCATCTCCTCCTAATAATAACAGTAGCAATAGAAGATTTTATAGTTTACTTTTTCATTCATCATTACTATAAGCAAGTCATTACTCTAATTTTTAGACAAGGTCCCTGACCTCATAGAATTTTTCTGGAAAGATGCAATACAAATAATAAGCAAACAAATAAGTTAATTAAACAGGTAAACAAATAAGTGTATAACATCTTTCATTAAAAAGGATAATTCCAGATAGCCATAAGTACAATAAGGAATAAAACAGAGTTTTAGGAATAGTGAATGTCAGAAGACAGTATGTCCTCCTTTAGTTTGAGTGACTGCGCTTCTCTGAGGAGGTAATGTTTGAAATGAAGATTGAATAACCCACTGAGCAAAGATCTGGGGACAGAGTATTTTATATAGAGACAGTAGAAAGGCCCTAAATAAATTATAGCAACCTATATATAGCAATGATGATGATGATGATGATGATGATGGTGTTGATGGTGATGATGGTGATAGTGATGGTGATAACAATTGTGGTGATGGTAATATACTCCTTTTACAAATGCAGCTCAAAAACTATATATAATGCTCATAGTCACATAATAGTAAATGATACAGTCCTCAAACCAAAATATTTAGTGACAATGAGATTTAAAAGTTGACCTAAACTATCACCTTTGGGTTGTTATATTAGAGATGCTCTTAAAGAACTGGCATATCTTCACAGGAATCCCTTAACTTCAAGACTCCTAAAGCACTTCTCATCCTAAAGGAGTTTATCCTATGCTGAAGAACCCTAGACTCCAGCTTAATGACAAGCTGCTCTCCACTTTTTGTCTGGGTTCTTATCATCTGCATAGCAGCTATATTATTTCACTGCACCAATCAACAGTGTTGCCAACTCTGAAAAAATATTAAGCATCCCACTTCCTACCCTTGCAACACTTATTTTGGTATCTCTAATGCCACTAAATCTTGAGTCCATTGGAACATTCAGTCCAGTGATCCTAACACTTTATACTATCCATCACCATTCTCGTGTGCTCACTTCCTTCTTTTAACTTGTATAAATTCCATGTATCTTCACTATGACACTCCTTTGCAATCCCCTCTCAACAAAATTTCAACCTTGACTAAACCCAAATATTTGCCTTCTCCTATTCTGTGCCTGAGAAACTAAACTGCACTTGAGAAAATCACACAACATGCCGACTCGTCTCCCCCTTTAAATTCACGACCATTTGTCTCAAATGGGACTTCATGCCCCTACTAAATGTTATTGCCCAACCCTTAGGGACAGCAGCTTCAAACCTTCTCTCCTTTGCATGATTAGTCCTCCTCTCACTATACCTCACAGCAGTATTCCATGTAGATGACCACTCTCCTAAATACTTTCTTCTCTTCATTGTGAGACTCAACACTCCCTGGCTTTCTTCTTTCTCCTGAGAGAAACTTCACAGCCTCTTTAGTGGCTTCCCTTCTCTAAACTACTTCTGTACTTGGGATTGTCCCAGGACTCAGCACTGGGCATTCTTGATTTTCAAATTTCCCCTTGATGCTATATCTTCAAAATCTCATCTTTATGCTGATAATACCCATCTTTTATTCACTACCCTGAACTCTTGTCTGAACTTCAGGCTCACACAACTAGAAAGCTTTTGACATCTACATTAGTTTGTCTCAGAGTCATCTTAAACTTAATGTAGCCAAAAAAGAACTCTTGATGTCATCCAAAAAATATTATTCCTTTCTTGGTGATCCACATCTCAGTAACTGGCACCTTCCATTCAGTTGCTTATATCGAATATAAGCATTCTTGATTTGTTCCTTTTCCTTGCTCACATCCAGGCCATCCTACTTCTAAAATATTTTAAATCTGTCTATTTCTTTTTTTCTGTTACCTGGCTCCTCACTCTACACTATTACAAGCTCTCAACTTTTTTTCCTGGGTTATTGCAACAGCTTGCTAACTACTGCCCCTGCCTCCACTGTTGTTCCCCATAATTCAAAATCCAAACAGCAGCCAGAAGAGCCTATAAAAGTATAAATCACATTATGACTGTTTTGGTTAAAGTCCTCTTGACTTTCTTTTGCCCTTAAAATAAAATTTCAACTCCTGACATGCCTGCAAGAAAATGCCAGATCTGGTCCATGACTATTTCTTCACATTTCTCTTCCACTTTTCCTCTCCCTCACTCATTTCCAGCCACCTGATCTTTCTCTTTCTCAAATAGAAGATTGTTTCTCCCTCAGTGTCTTTGTACTTGCTGATCACTACCTGTGGTGCACCCTTCATGCCTTGCTTTTCTTAGAACTGCCTTCTCCAGATCTCAACTCAAATGTCCCCTCAATACAAAAGATTTTCCTTGACCATCATATCTAAAATGCCTCCCCAGTCACTCTCTATTCAGTTGCCCATTTTTATTTTCTTCATTGTACACATCACTATCAGAAATTCTCATTTTTTGATTTTCTTGTGCATGATTTGCCTCCCTACTAGAATATAATCTCCATGAAGGCAGGCAGCTCATCTATCTTATTCTGGCTCTAGTCTCAGTACACAGGACAATGCCTGGTTCATAGCTGACAGTCAGTAAATATTTATTTTAAAATTAATGAATGCATGAAAAATTAGACATTTCAACTTTAACCATAAATTTAACTCAAAAAACTGCACAAAGGCCATGCCACCCTGAACAAGCCTGATCCCATCTGATCTCAGAAGCTAAGCACGATAGGGCCTGATTAGTACTTGGATGGGAGACCACCTAGGAAGACCAGCTGCTGTAGGCATAAAAAATAACAAATAAGGTATTATAAACTGGCAAGGTCCTTGCAATCTGTGAGGTCAACCAAGGGTTGCCTCGCCTAAAAAAACAAAAAACAAAAAAACAATTCTGTAAGAGGGATTTTTCTAAATGAGAGAAGGTAGCATAAAATTAGATGTTGGATTAAAATGAATCACATGCGAAGTTGTGTGCTGATGGATTTATTGTTTTTCCAACCTCTTACAAATGATTTCAATTATTGCAAATATTATGTTTTTTATTATTTTTATAAAATATATAAGATATATTTTATAGTTCAGTCATATATATAATCTGATTTTAAATTAATAAATCTATTTAATTCATTGAAGTATAAATTCTATAGCAAAATTTTGGCTTTTATCAAAACTTCCTTCTTGCCTCTCTCTTCCTCAATTTAAATTTGCAATCATTATTCAATCTCTTTAATTCTCTTTAATTCAATCTCTTTCATTCTCCAACTCCATCTTAACACTCCCATCCTCAAATGTGTTTCTGTGTTTGCTTGTCTCTGTAGTTGCTCCACATTTTCAATTGCGCATTTTGCATAATTAGGATAGAGCAGTAGCTATAACTGTAACTGGGGCCCTAAGAGTCCCCAGGGATCTGAGAGTACATACAAAATAAGCTAACTCATAAAAACAACTATTCATATTGATAAATTATGCATATAAGCTGAGATTTCAATGGAGTAAAGTAAAATTTTATTGCAGTAGTTTATAATAATACTCCATAAAAAGGAATTATAGCTTTAGATGCCCAGAGAAGCTTACTATCCCCTCCTTTTTGGATATTGAAGGGCAATTGGACTTGAAGATCCTATGTGGTATTCTGGAAACTCAAGACAAATCCAGCTGCCAGCTGAAGCCCAAATAACTTTGGGCAAAGAACTATGTCCTGCTTTGCTTGAACCAACAAGAATCTGCCCTGAGGGACGGGATAACAAACGATAGGCATGTGCCAGCTTGAACTGCTTTTAAAGGAAAGGTATGTTTGTTTTTGCCACAAAATCATACATCCATAAAATATAGCACACAGGAAAATTAAGATAATTTTGATTGAGTTAAATTATATTTTAATGAAAAGTATTTTCCTTTCCTTTTGTACACTTTTTAATAATTATTTCCCATATCACTTTGGGTATGGGAAATACCCAAAAAGTCATAACTCCTCACCAAAAATGAAGGGCAGAGTTGAACTATCACCCCCACAAAGGGGACCTTAGGGAGATTGCATGCTCTTGAATTAACCAAATAACAGGAGAAATGTGTGTTTTTAGAAACCTCGAATAAATTCTTTAGTTCTCCGTGTCATTTTGCATTTGTAAATTTCATATTAGAGTAAAAAATAATGTTTTATACTATATCAAATAAACTCAGGGTTAAATATAGTGAGCATTTTTATTTTAAACTCTAAGTAAAATTCCAAATATGTTTACATAGACCACAGTTTTCTCAAAATTCTATCACCTTTATTTGGCCACAACAGAGTGAATACTGCTATGCTATGTCATCAAAAGGCATAGCTTTGTCACTTGCAGTTGGGTGATTTGAGCATATTTTTTGTGCTCTCTAGCTCTATTTTTTTCATTATCTATCTCTGACCCCTCACAAGTTGTTCTGATGAAGTATGATTCCATATTAAAGTACTTGTATATGCACAAAACGTCGACTACTTTTAGCAGTAAGTGTTAATTAATTAAGCCATTGAACAAACTTTTATTGACTACCTACTAGGTGCACAAAATTTTCCAAGGCACTGGGCTTCAAAAGTAAATAGGACATAAAAATTAAATAAATGAGACTACATCAAACTAAAAAGGTTTTGTACAGCAAAGGAAACTATAAACAAAACAAAAAGACAACCGACTGTTTGGGATAAGATATTCATTAATGACATATCTGATAAAAGGTTAATATTCAAAAATTTATAAAGAATTTATACAACCCAACAACAAAAGAACAATCTAATTTAAAAATGGACAGAAGATCTGAACAGATACTTCTCCAAAGAAGAAATACAGATGGCTAACAGACATATGAAAAGATAATCAAGGTCACTAATCATCAGAGAAATGCAAATTAAAATCACAATGAGATGTCACCTCACACCTGTCAGAATGGTTATCATCAATAAATCGAAAAACAGCAGGTGTTGTTTTTCGGAGAAAAGGGAACCCTCATGGTGGAATTGCAAATTGGTACAGTCTCTATGGAAAAGAGTATGGAGTTTCCTCAAAAAATTAAAAAATGGATATACCTTTTGACCCAACAATTGCACTTCTAGGTATTTATCCAAAGAAAACCAAAACAATAATTTGTAAAGATCTATGCACTCCAATATTCATGGCAGCACAATTTACAATAGCCAAGATATGGAAGCAATCTAAATGCCCATCAACAGATGATTGAATAAAGATATTATGGTTCCTATATACAATGGAATATTACTCAGCCATTATAAAAAATGAAATCCTACCATTTGGGATGACATGGATGGACCTAAAGGTTATTATGCTGAATAAAATAAGTCAGACAAAGAAAGATAGACACCATATGATTTCACTTATATGCAGTATGTAAGGAACAAAAAGAACAAACTAATCAAAAACAGACTCACAAATATAGTGGACAATTTGGTGATGGACAGAGGAGAGGGGGGTTGGGAGGCTGAGAGAACGGGGTGAAGGATTAAAGTACAAATTAGTAATTCATAGCTGGGCATGGAAGAGGGAATGCAATTAGCAGTAATATGATGGCTAAGTGGAAGGCCAGGGGAGGGAGAGAACAATTGGGGGGATTATTTTAAAAACATTATAGATGTCTAATATACTATATACTTGAAACTAATTTAAATGAATAAACTAATTAGTTTAACTTTAAACCAATTTAAGTAAATAAATTTTTTTAAGTGGATATAGAAGGTAGTAATAAAACAAAAGTAAAAATAAATTGTAAAATAAAATACAAAATAAAGGAAGAGTAAATATTTTTAAAAAATAAATAAGACAAAAAGTAGGTTAGTGGTTGCTTAGAACTGGGATGGAAAAGGAAATGAAAGCAAATAAGCATGAAGTTTCTATTTGACATGATAGAAATTATCTAAAATAAGATTGCAATCGTGGTTGCACCATTCTGTAAATTTACTAATAATTATAGAATTGTACATTTAAAACAAGTGAATTTTAAGATGTGTATATTATATACATCAGTAAAGCTTTTTAAAAAATAACTGAGGCATAGTCTCTATCCTCAAGAATCTTAGAGTCTAATGAGGAAAACTGATATATAAACAAAAAAATGCTACAATATGCTGGAGAAATATGCATGGCTGATGACGTATCGTTGAGACTTTAGTTTAAGAAACAAGGCCTTAATTTATCTGGAAATGTTGCCAATATTGTCAATTTGATGTTTATCGAGCATATCAGAACCCTTAGTGATGTTTGGAGAGCACGTGGAAGCTATGCTGGGGAAGACTGGCCCTGACACACCCGTTTGTTTGAACCAGGCCCCTAGGCCATACTGCCTGGCAGGGATCCCAGATCATCACAGTACAAGCAGAATGGAAGGTGATGGTCAGAGCAGGTGATCTCAAACCTACTACAGCTGGGAGCTCTGCCTCCACCCAGAAGGAACGATTGCCATTCTAGTCCATGCTCTCTCCAGGGATACTTTTCTGCTTTAGGAAAATATAAATGACCACCTTGCTCTAGGTTTAAAGTTGAATCCCAACTCTGCCAAGTTTCCCTTTATTTCCAGCAGTTTTCCTAGTTTAAATACTAAACCCCCAAAATTCTTTTCAGCTTAAAGACAATTCTTCCTTGGAAATCTATCTCTCTACATAATGTCTGCCTCCTGAAAAGGTACTAGATGTTATTTTCTTTCAGCCTCATCTATACACCTCAGATGAGAGGAGTCCCACATGTGCTCACCAATTAATTCATGTATTCTTTCGTTCACCCAACAAATATTTATCAGGCCTTATTATTTATTTAAAGTCTATCCAAGCCTATAAAATAAGATAGCATCTCTGATACTAAAACACATAAACTTACATGAACATCTCCCAATGGAGATCCTTGTTTTTGGCCCCTGACAACCCAATAAACAGGTGTTCTTATAGCAGAGAAAAGTAGGCATTTTTTATATTCACTTCTGTGGAAGATGATTAAAATCTGAAAATGAGTAAAAAGATGAACAACAACCATTTACTTACTGGATTTCTCAATTTTGTAACTAAATATGAGGCAGCACATGAAAAATGTTTGTTTCCATGTTGTCTTTCTCTCTGAGTCATTTTAACTTTGAAAGAAATAGTCATTCTTCTTAAACTGTCTCTCTAAACCTTAGTTTTCTCTGATATAAAATAAGGGGGTTGGATTTATGACCTCCTTTAAACTCAAACAGTCTTTGATACTCTGAATCATACCCAAAATATATCCTTAGCTCCACAGCAAAAAGTAGAGTTTGAACAAGAACCAAATGGGGCTGACTATTCCCAAAAACAAGACTTAATAACTTGACTACCAGAGGACACATTTTATCAAGCTGAATTATTTATGCATTATTACTGAGATGGCTATCATTTCAGTCAAATTATTAAAGTTTCAGCAGGAAAAAATTTTTTCCCAGCTCTGTTTTCATGAATAGAATGGATGCCACCTAATCCAGACTAATTTTTGTCTGACTGGAGGGTGTGTTCCCATCCATCCTCACGCCACTGGTGGTGTGGTCCTTGTGCCAGTGGGAAGACAGGCCAAGTGTGACCAGGCCTGTGTGTGACTGACTCTATGATGCTACTAGCTATCAGTCAACATTCCCAGATGAAGGGCAGAGATGGCATTACTGTATGTGTCTAGGTGAACCATTTTGGTCAGAAAAACAAAGACCACTCAGACAAATCTGTTTGCTCTCTGTGAAGAAGCAGTACAAAGCAGTGATCAAGCACATGGACTCTGAATCTGGATTGCCTGGGCTTGAATCATGGCTTTAGCATAGACTAAATCATGGCTTTAGCATAGCATAGCTTTGTGACCTTTAGCCTTAATGTCCCCTGTTAATAAAATGGGAATAATAACAGGGCTGTTTTATGGATTAAAAAAGAGTATGTATAAAGTATTTAGAAAGGTACCTGGCACATAATAAACACTCTGTGTTAAGTATCTATATGTCATACCTCTACATGGAAAAAAATTTAAATTAAATTACAAAGAAAAAGAACATTTAGATGGACAAAGAAAATGCAATATAACATGGAGAGCACTGGCATTAGGTGGGGTCTTATGGAACATGATTAAAAAATCTCAGTTCTTTAAGGTTGTCAGGACACAAAAAATAATATGCTTATAAAGTGCTTAGACTAAGATAGGTTTCAATAAGTATTAATTCCCCTCTTCCCTGATACTTTTAATTTTATTTTCTTTAATATCTTCTCTTTATCTCCCTCCCTCCCTTTCTTTCTTCTTTCCTGCCTCCACTTCTCTTTCCTCCTTCCGTCTTCTTCTCACCCCCCGCATCTATCTCTATCTCTATTTTTATCTCTAGCTCTCTCCGTCCCTCCTTCTCTCTTTCTCTCTCTGTCCCTCTCTTCCTTACTTTCCTCTTTCAGTTAAGGATCACTGGTTTCCTCCTCCATGCTAAGCACTCTGGGGACTCTGAGGATAAAATTCAGGAACAAGCCAACATGGTTCTGACTCTTACACTTTAATAGAGGAGAAAGGTATTCATCAGATTATCACACTAATGAAGGCATAATTACAACTTTTGGTAAGTGTCCTGATACAACAGAACATTTTTATAAGGGCATATGTCAGAAGGCTCTGACCGATGAGAGAGTGATGGGAGCATTTGCTAGATCTGAAGGTCGTGAGGGAGTTTACCAGGCCTAAAGGAGGGGACGACATTCTCTGCGGAAGCAACAGCTCATACAGAAGCCAGGGAGGCCATTTTAAGAATAAGACGAGCTCAGAGAAAGATGCATTAATGGTGCCAAGAGTGATGCACTGGAGAGATTTGGTAGAAATATCACAATATCTAGCAAAAAGTTGTTTTGCCTTACAGTTAACCAAACAGTATTTTGTGATTTATTTCTAAATGAGAGTTTATTTTTCATTTATAAAATCATGCACTTTAACACATACACACATACACACACACACACACACACACATATATTTACTGATTGACCTGGAATATTAAAATTAAACCTATTTCTTTTATTCTACATAAATTTATGTTAATGTAATTATCAATAATTAGCCCCATACACAGCCAAATATTCATCAGGGATTTTATGATTATTCTATAAAAATTGAGAAATAGAATTATTCGTGACACCTCAGCTCTGTAGCTGTCATGTAGACCTCCAGAATAGGCTCAAAAGTATTTTCACAGGTAAAAAGCTAAAGAGATTTACAGATAAAAAGAGTTAAAGAAATCATATTTCATTTTCAGAGAGATTCTGCTTTCAGTATACTAATTGTTTCCAACTTTTCAGAGTACTTGGGGAAAATCTGAATATAGAATTGAAGCTTAAAGAGTATACCTTGAATTTTTCAAGTAGAAAAAGTACAGGTATCTTTAAATTAATTTTTTCTTGAATGTTCACTATGGTGTTGTAGAGACTCTTAGGTGACATGGCATGACTGCAATAGAGGTAGTATCTAAAGCTAAAACGACCAGTTGAATTAGTCCAAAAGTTAATGACTTTAGACTTGGCCTGTATCTATGCATATAAAGCAATGCAGCTGATTTCAGAAAGGAAAATTGTTGTAATTTTTCATGGAAAACCACTTTTTTGAAGTTACAATCTTTCACTTTATAAATAGTGTACTTGACATACCCGCCCTGGTTCCACAAGTTGTTTAAACTCTCAAAGTTAAACTACTCTGCAGGAAGATTTGGAAATTAGACAACCAATTTTTTTTATTCATTTCATGATCATACCATTGATGGAACTAAAGGTGAAATTCGACATTTTAACAAACAAGATTTAATTTGCTGTAAAATGTAGTCCACATTGTTAGTAATGCATGTTATTGTCCCACTTTTTTTTTTTTAATTAAATGTGTGCTCTGGTTGTTTTTCAGAAACACCAATCTCTTTCATAGTCACTGAAGGATAACCATGTACTTCCTTGGGCTGCATCAAATCTTCACAACAAATACACCCTTAACTATAACTATTGTTGTGGATCCCTCACCTCAGATGAGAATTGAATATTAGGGATGTGTTAGTGTCAAACAAATGCAAAACTGGTCTTACTGACATGAGGTTTATTATCAATTACTAACAATTTTTGAAGACTAAATTACAGAAAATAGCAATAATTTTCTAGTGTGCTGGTTCTTAAAATTAATCAGGCAACTGGGTTAATAATAGCATATTTTTATTAATAACCACAGAAACACCTGTACTTGTGCATCAGAATTATTCAACATGATATGCTAGTCAAGGAGTGTCAAAGTATTATTTGGAAATTATTAAATAAATTCTAGGAGCATTTTATCACTAAGAGTGAATTAACTATATTTTCAGTACATTCATGTGGGAAGACATGATAGCATAGGTTTAAGAGCATAAGCTCCAGAGTTAGACTACCTAGATTCCAAACTTATTTTTAGTATCAACCAGCTGTGTGACCCTGAGCAAGTTATTTCTCTTGTTTCATCATCCGTAAAATAATACACAATGATTACTAACATTTGCATAGCTCCTACTTTGGACCAGGCACTGTCCAAAGCAAGAGAGAGAGAAACAGGGAGACAGAGAGAAATTATGGATATTACATGACTGGTACCATCCTAGAATCAATTATACATTTAATCTTTGTGAGAACCATATGAGGTAAGCACTCTTATTTTCCCCTTTTCACAGATAAGGAAACTGAGAAACCAAGAAGTAAAATAACTTGCCCAGAGCAGCTCAGTGCCTAAGTCTGAATTTCAACATAGGGTGTCTAGCCCCAAAGTCTCTCCCAACCACTACCCTGTAATGCCTGATGCACATATCAGTACAGGGCTATTAAATGAGAGTATATACATAAAGCACTTAGACCATTGTGCAGTTCTAATAAATGCTCAATGAGTAGTAATTACTATTATTGGTTTATAAAAATTACAAACTATATTCTGCATATGATGTCTCTGTTTTGCATTAAATATTTAACATTTCACTAAAATTTTCTCTTTTTATACCATATTTAGGTAATGTTCTGTGGGATTTTGTAAGTTTATTTTGGGTCAACATATACTAAAAGCCATCACATATGTTTGGTTTCCATAATTTCATATACCAGAGTATGAAATATTCAAGGTCAATTTTTTTTAATCATTTATTCATTTTTTTCTACGAATACTTGTTTGTACAATAAGGCACCTACTACATGTCTGGCATTATTCCAGGAACTATTGTAGGTCATTTAACAGAGAACCAGACAGATCAGGTCCTGGCTGTTACTGAGCTTACGTCCTCTAAATCATTTGTCATTGACTCAATTACAACTTGAGCCTTTAATCCTGGGAAACAGTGCCACAACTAAAATTGAAATCTTCCATTGTTAAACATTTGAGACATTAGCAGGGTGATGAATTACACAGGCCACAATCCTCTATGTCGCTGGCTTTTCCTTCACACACTTAAGAAAAGGCATTTCAGGATCTCTGAGAACTGTGTCCATAAATAAAGCCCATTGGGAAAGAATGTTTTTCCACTGGCACATGAGTGGATGTCCCGCAAGACAACCTATTCTCATCACTGCATGGAGAAAACCCATCAGAGTTCCAAAACAGAAGCTGAGAATTTCAAATTCCTAAGAACAGAATTTGACCATTCAATTTCCTCATGTTGTTTCCTCTTGCACTTAGTCCTTTTTAAATTTTTTTATGTTTTGCTGCTATCATGATCATATGAAATGATTAATTATACAAGTGAAGGCTTTTCATATCAGATACGTACTTCGACTATTCAAGGAAAAACAACTCATTATTATAACAATATTATTGTTCAAGGTACTTTTTCAGTCATTGTACTCTTTGAGAGTAAATTACTGAGTTTATAAAAAATTTCATCTCCTAAATATTTAAGGATAGAGCACATGTGTTTCTTTATTCTTCAATTCTGGTGATCTATTCTTAAGAAATGAAAGAGGAGAAAGGCAACTTACATGTATTCACCACACACAGTTTTAACAAACATCATCTCATTAATTCTCACAACAACTCTGGAAGTAAGTACATTTAATCCCCATTTAATCACATGAAAATAAAAATTCAGGAAAGCCATGTATCTGGCCTAGGTTCAATGAGGTACCAGACTCAGGACTATGCCAGCTATGCAGTATAGTGTAGTCCATGAAACCACAGTATTTTACTTGAACAGAGATCATGCAGTTGATTATAAAACCACTACTGTTCAAAAGAGAAAATATTTCTAAACCATCTTTTATAGACTTTATTTTACATATATCACATTAATGTTATCACGCAATTCATCAAAAGCCATTATATTAATAGCCACCCACAATAATTGTAAACCAAGTATACTTTTCAGATAAAGTGTTACATTTTTAACAAACTCATGGTTCATTAAATGAATAAAAATAATGTAATTGTCATAGATGAAAGTAGCACTTTTCCCATTCATTTTATGATATACTTTTTTAAAGTCATCATCATCATTATCGTCATAAAATAATATTACACACTATAATTCCCTGAGGAGCAGAATTTGGACTGGAAAACATAACTGAGATATAAGCAAAGCTGACTTACTGCTTATTTAATAGGTCATGAACCATTTTAACTACAGTAAAAATGTGATATACTGATTTGGAAAATCTTTGTGTTTGTACATTTGCAGAAAGTAGAAACAAATCAAAAGTCTACAAATATTTTATGTGACTTTAAATTTAACTGTTCCCTCTAAGAAACCAAACACATTTGTTTCTTCTTTACCTGAACATCTATTAAATCTAATTGGGAAAGCAAAAAGAAAAAGAAATAAAGATGGACTTCCTCGCTAAAGTTTGGTAAAGTGCTTGATCTTGTTGTTAATTATATTTTAACTATAGAACAACCTTGGGCCTTGTACGTAGGCTCTCATGGATCACAATTAATAATAATGATGTTCAGAGAAAGAAAGTAAACTTCTAATGCAGGAACTAATAAATATACTCCACTTGACAGGCTGTTTCTCCTGAGCTTTGAACATGAAATAAGCAATATTTCACACAGCAAATCTGAGGTCAGGCAGTTTTTAATTTACACTTTTGACCTTAAGTCAGGAGGAAAAGTCTTCATCATCATCAACTAATATTTATTACACAGAAGAAAGGCAAGGTTGGACTGGTAAACATAACTGAGATATAAGACTTCTTGCATACTTAACGGGTCATGAGTCTATTATGCACTAATCTGGAATACATAGAGGCCAGTGGAGTATCTCTAATAAAATACACCAATGGAAGTGTTGAAGGTTTTGCATCCTTAGTATTAAATCTTAATAGTTATAATTGTACCACATCCAGAAACATTACCTGTTTATCTTTCTATACTTCAAAAAAAATGTGATTTTTCTTATATAGATGCCCCAAGGCATATGTCACTATCAGTCTATTGATATATCTATAATGACCACATTTATTCTGTCAAATATTAAATAATGAGATGTATTATTGCAACCACAAAGAACAGATTTACTTGGAAATTTATACAGATAAGTTACATGGAGATAACTTATAGTTAATTTTGTTTTACAATATAAAGCTTTAACTAGAACTTTGCTTCTGTACAATTTAAATACAGTAAAAATATAAACAACCACTTAAAAAAAACTTCAGAAAAGTCCTAAGGGTCCAATTATACAATGTTGTGAAGAGGTACCAACATGCTGGGGTTTTCCCAAAATGCCAAAAAAAATCAATTAATGTAGCACCCCAGCAGTTTAAAAAGCAATTAAATTTCCTCTCCATCTCAGGGTCAAATTTCATGGTGGTCAGATACTTAATTTTAAGGTAATTGCTGGACCAAACTTTGATTAACAATACCACAAATTTGAAGGAAATTTTGTAGGTTCTTGAGGTCATTCTTACAAGATTTTTTTTTTTAAAAAAAGACTGACTTCACAAATAGCCAAGACCTTTCTAAAACCAGATGGCTTATAAATTCAACTGACCTGTCGTTACTATACTTCACAGTTAAGAATCATGAGAAGAACTTGTTCTGAATCTTCTGGCTGACTCTCTGTGCAAAGTGAGCAAATATCTCTGTAACATATAAACAGTGTTTTATTAGGTTTTGGCTTCCTTTCTCTCATGGAATGGATAATTCTTTTTTCCTTTTTTGTGAATTTATAGTCAGTACTGATTTTTACTCTCAAGAAATATATTATGAGAAAAAAGAAAGTGAAGATTGACTATCTTTTACTCTTGCCAGTTACTAAGGTTGCCAATTATCTTAAGGTTAAATCTGTGCCCAAATAATGCAATATGTGTTCTTATAGTTCTGAAAAATATTTCTCTTATCATCTGTATTTCAGTATTTAGGTTACGTGTCATACTAATAGATTAATACATACCCACAGTTCATTTTAGTTTTCTTTAAATAAGTTCATAAAGGAAAGCCTGAAAGAGGTTGAATTTGATCAAGAGAAGATGAAAATGTTATGTGATTATTTAAAGTGAATAGTATTATCTTATTGAAATTCCATAGAAGAGAATGATGGCAGATGCGTGGACCAAAGGAAGTTTTAAATAGCAAACAAATGCACTTAAACAATCTCGTGAAAAACTCTACTCCCTTTATACCTTTTTATTTTCTCTCTTTTTTTTACTATTTTTTTTACTCTCTTCTGATAGTATTGTTATTAGATAAAAATTGCTCCTTGATTAGCAATGTTCATACTTATATTAACTCAGGGGGGAAAAAACACTTTTTTTAACTCATTAAAATTAAAATCAAATACAGATTGAGAATTTTGGCCCTCTCAAAATGTTGCTCCAGGTTGGAAAACTGAGGACTGCCTTGCGTTTAATATTAATTCTCCACATTATACAAATCATCTGCCTGTGCTATCTCTTAGGAAATATGAATAGTGGAAGTATTGTTTTCTCTCTTGGAGATATTGTGACACTTGTTTTTAATGGTCTGGAATCTAAGAGTGTAGAATTACATGTGATGAATAGCATTTCAAAACATGTAAAGTGGAGCAGGACACTTGGATCCACCATGTTGGAACAGAGCCTCCTGAGGGAAGTGATGGGCAAGGACAGCTGTAAATACCCTTGTTCTTTTATGTCTCTCCTGTTTCGTTAAAATTGATTGTGAAACATTAATCATTGTAAGATTTTTCTGATTTTATGTGTTATATATAGTGTCAATATTACAAATTGTACAGAAAAAAATTAACTGCATTGGTGTAGCTTTAAAAGTATATTGCATTCATTTTCACATATACTTCAGGTCGATATTTTATCACATTCAATTTTGGCACTTTTGCTCAATGGGCTATGAATGGACATTTCTACAATGATTAATAAATTATTCTTGCCATTCTTTTTCATAACTCACAGTAGGAATAAGTCTAGCTGCTACTCTCACCAAAGTTACACTGAGAAGCAAGAGTAATATATGCTTTACCCTTTATCCTTTAATCTTCCCCAATAAACTAAATTTATTTTGAGAACTGCTATCAACTTAATGCCATATTCAAATAAAAGAACAAGATTTTTTTTCAAAATGTTCTACCTTCTCAAATTGTTTTTTATTCAAAACTATCTTTAAAATCTTTTTATTCAAAACATTCTACCTTTTTTAAATTAGCAAAGAAGATGTAAGAAATTTGCTTTTGTCCCTTCAAGAGTAGAATTAGTATAAAAATATAACAGAAATCTCTCTCGAATATTTTTTTCAGCAACTATCCTAGTAAAACACATCATTAAAAACCAATAGCTAAGAAAAGCTAAAATTCTTAGAGGTCACTAGAAATTTGCATCTCTTATTGCTTGTTTCAAAAGTCTGTCTTGATAGTTGTTTGTGTTAAAAACTGGTAGAGTATCCAATATCACTTTTTCATGACTTGCCACTAGCAGCCAGTTTTGATAAACAAACTGATTAAAAGATTATCTGGCACCCAGAATTTTATCAGCCTTTTTGCTGATTCACTTGCTTGGAATCAGGGCACAATATAGTGTCACTGAATGGACTTGATGAGTCTATCGCTTCACAAGAAAGAAAACTAAAATTGTCCAAAAATCAGGCAGAATATCCTGGTTATTGCCAACTTGGGTGATGCATGAAAGAAAAACCCAACTGGTTGATAATACTCTAACCGTATGGTCTCCATTCATGAGTCACAGGAACCATGGGCTGCACCAGAGCTTTTCTCAGCTGTCTCACTGCCTCATTCAAGTAGATGAGCCAGTTGCTGTGCCCTGTATTCACCTGGTCACAGTGATGATTAAGACACTTATGCCTGCTCCAGCAAATGCGATACATAGTGATGACCATACTAATGTGGGCAGTTGGACCACAGCTGTGTGTGTGTCAGAGGGGTTTGGTTGTGGGGTGAATTCCAAGCACTGGAGCAATATAATAATCACAGTCTGGCATGATCCATCTTGAATTCAAAGGATATGCTTTTATAACTTGGAGGAAGGCCATTTCATGGAATGGGGAATCCAAATTACTGACTCTTTTTGCCTCTAATGATGTCATAAGGATTAATCACCCAAGTGTAACTTTCTGTGCTCTACAAAAGATTATGTGAAATGGAGCTCCTATTAAAGATTAGATTAGATATTTGATTTCCAGACCTTAAAACAATTCTTCTCTAGCCTTTTCTATTGCTGCTTTGTAGATCTGAGACTGTAAATTATTTTTCTGAAAACTTTGAGCCTGATTTCCAGTTCCCTCTGCTGTTTCCCAAATCCTGAAAAAAAATAAAACAAAACAAAACAAAACAGTGCTGAGAATTTGAGTGTCTTCACATGCAGAGGGAACATTTAAACATGGAGCGGGAGTGAGGATATTCTCCTCATGATTTGAATTTTCAACTCTCTTCTTTTTCTCAGAAGCTCTTGTTCCAAAAATTTAGATTTAGTTCCTTAGCTTTCTAATACAGAAACCTATGTCCTCTTCTAATATATGTAGCCTGGCAGTAATCATAAAAAATACTATATATATATATATATATATATATATATATATATATATATATATATATCTTTGCTTACTTTTTTTTGGTGATAGTGTTTTTATTTTATCCTAATTCATAGCCATTTACCATAGAACATCACAGAAAACAAATATCTTTTAGGGATGAGGATTATATATCTAGAACAAAGGGTATATTTTGTTCCTAATACATGACAAAGACTATATTATTCCTGTAGAGCATAAGATAAATGTACTTTTAGAATCTCATTCTATTCAAATCCATTAAATTAAAAGAGAGATTGAAGAGTCTCAATAGATAGTTAATATTTCACCAAATAAAATGGGGGTCGTGTGTCTGAAACTAAATAGTCTGGTTTGTATAACTGTGGTTAGATATGAAAGGATAGTGTTCGTGCCTAACAGCTGAGGTCATTACTTAAGGACAATTTGTCTGTGTGGAAAACAATGGCCATTGTAGATTTGCCAAGTTGAAGTAAATTAGGTTGGGTGGTGAAGTGGAAGCAAAGAGTGTTACTGGACTCAAAGGCTTCATTTTGCCTGCATACACAAAAGCCAAAGGAGACACAGATAGGAGTTTACAGCAAAGAAAGTAGAGGTTTATTTAAGGAAATGACATCAATCCCAGAGATACAAGGTGAGCTAATGTTCTTAAGACCTAGCTCCTCGATGGTATTTAGGTTACAGATTATATAGGGCAAAATCACAAGACATCGTGGGTTAGGGGTTAGAGTCATATTGGGAGCTAATTGGTCAGAAGTGAGATAAGGATAATAAATCATTTCTTCAGGTCTCGATGACAGTTCCAAGGTCCTTTCCAGAGTCCCTCTGTCTGGTATCAAGGGAGAGGCTAGGGAGTCTTTCTACCTTAGGGCTCAGGAGCTAAAACATAATTTAACTCAAAATGTCATCTTTAACCCATTAGAAGTCTGGACCGTGTCACCATTAGTCAAGTTTGGGCTATATCTTCTGCTGCCTCAGGGATTGGTGATTATCTGGGGGAAAGGCTAAGTCTCTGAGGAGCAAACAAAGAGACATAGACAGAGACAGAGGGACAGAGAGAGATAGAGACAGAGGGAGAAAGAGGTGACTTCTAGAGCTAGAATTGAAAACAAAATTTCATCAAAATCATATGGATACTCAGTTTCAAGAGAAAAGATTTATTGAGATCAATAAAGTATTGTCAAAAAAGATAGTTGCTGTGTCACATAAAGAAGTCAACTTCAAAGATCAACTTCAAAGAAAATGTTTCAAGAAAACACACGCAAAGCTAATACAAACACCCAGTACTCTCTCTCTCTTTTACTTGTGCCAGCAACTTTACCATTTATTTTGTCTAGGAGTTTTTCTTTTAGGGATGCCTCATCATTTGCATCATTGAAAAGAAATTTTATTAGACATGATGGTAGATCCAGTTTAGCACCTGGCGTTGTACACTTCTTAAATATAGCTCAGAACTCCTCCTACTAGGACAGAATTCTGGAATATTATATCTTGCAACTGTTTTAATAAGGACTTTAAATTTTTAGGGGAAAAAAAGACATTTTTATAGTAGTGTGAAATCACCTCAAAATTGGAAACTTGACGAAAATATTTTAGCCATGTAGGGAAGGAAAATAGTTTTCTCTTTACCCTTCTAGGCTCTTGACTGAGATGCCCCTTGAAATAAAAGATGGATTAACAGGAGAAAAACAAACAGAAGTTTAATAACATGTGTACCTCTTATATACATGGAAGAGACCCAAGAAAACTGAATATTTCCCCAAATAGCCCAAGCCATCACCTTTAAAACTGTCTCCAAAAAGCAACCCTCATACACTACAGGTGAGACAGTAAATTGGTATAGCCACTATGGAAAACAGTATGGAGTTTCCTCAAAAATCTCACAATTGATCTACCATATGATCCAGTAAACCCTCTAATGTGTATTTACCCCAAAGACTTGAAAACCCATATCCAAAAAGATATTTGCACACCAATGTTTATAGCAGCATTATTTATAGTGGCCAGGACAGGGAAACAACTAAAGTGTCCTATGATATATGATTGGCTAAAGAAGCTGTGGTACATATATACAATGGAATATTACTCAGCCATAAGAAGAGATGAAATACTGCCATTTGTGACAACATGGATGGACCTCAAGAGAATCATGCTGAGCAAAATAAGCCAGACAGAAAAAGTTGAAAATCACATGATATCTCTTATATGTGAGACATAAACTTAAAAGCAACAAATGAACATGACAAACGAAAAGAGACTCATGGACATGGACTAAAGACTGGTGGTTACCAGAAGGCAGGGGGTGGGGGAGGAGGGACTAGGTAGAGAGTTAAAGGGGGTCAAATATAAGGGAGTTGAGGGAGGGTGAAGTGGGTAAAGGGGATCAAATATATGGTAGCTGAAGGAAACTGGACTTTGGGTGGTAAACACACAATAGAATATACAGATGTCGAATGATAATGTACACCTGAAATTATGTAATTGTATTAACCAGTGTTACCCCCAATAAACTTAATTTAAAAAAAAAAACTACTGCATCTAAAGATAAAAGAATATGTTGAGGGTTTGGTGGGGAGGCTAGTTAGGGGAGATTACCAGGAAAAGCACAGTAAACAAGGTCATGGTTATTATACAAATTTAAGTTCTTGCTTTCTCCATTGATAAGAGTTCTTACAGATATAGTCATCTTTCTCTTCCTGGTACAGAGAGGAGACAAATAGAGATTTCCCTTATAAATGTAAATGCTTCTTATAAAAAAGGTAACATCTAATCAGTTTTCAGAGCTTTTTCTTATGTCTGATGTTCCCTAAAAATAATTAACCTAAAATAATTCTTATGCCAAACAGACATATTTTGAGTGACAAATTCTGCTCTCCTTCAGCCTCCTACACCAATACCAATCTCTAAACCTGTCTATTTTGTAAATTATTTTCAAGTTTGAACTGAGTTTAGATATTGTGAGTCTCAAAGCCAAAATATCAGAGTCCATCTTTTTTTAACTACTCTTTTCCATTTTAATAGTAACTCCTTCCTTTCTCAGTAATTTTCAATTAGCAAAGCTTTTGAAGACCTTTCTTGGGAATAACTATATCATTCATTCCCTCTTTTATCATCATGCCAAAATTGTTCCCGAACTAAAAACTTTTTTCTTTAAATAATTCATTTTGATTGTTTTAAGTCAAAAGTCATAAACTTGTTTGCTACATCTAGACTGTCTTTCCTATTTTTTCTGTTTCTTCTAAGGACCCAGTAATGTGCTCTTGAATGTAGTAAATGCTTGTTAACAATTTTCTGGTAAGCTGGTTCAATATGATTCTATTATTTATTTATTCAGTGATTATTTGTTGAGTACCTAGTATGTGTCAGCACAATACTAGGCTCTACATACAACAAGTGAGTGAAATAGACTTGGTCCCTGCCCTCACAGGTCCCACAGTAATGATGAAGCTTACAAAGTGAGAACTTCTCTTGACACACATTTTATCCAGTAAAGACATATATTTGTACCAAAACTTTGATGAATTAACATTTTCCCAAGTGGACTTCAGCCTGATTTTCAGCCAACTGGCTATAAACGAAGAATTTCTTCTTACTAATAAATAGTTTCTATTGGCAAGTTGTGAGTCACAAGACCTTTCTAACCCTTATAATAAGAGCTGCTAATTCATCCTTTGGTTCCAAAAGTGGAGGTTACTAACTCAATGTTACCAAGGCCATTAATATTGGGCTTGTTAAAGAACAAAAATTCAACAGAGTAAATTTAAAAATCTAATTGTCTTCATTGAATGATTCATGAATCAAGCAGCATCCTGTCTAATAAATACAAAGGTGCTCTGATGAGTTGTACAAAATAGAAGGTTTTTGGAGACAGAAAGAGAGTAGAACAAAGAATTTAAAAGAGTGAATTATTTCAGATAAGGTTACTTTCCCTTAGGGGAAGGCAGCAGATCTTATCAGGCAGACTGCCTCACTAGTGCCCACCAGGAATCTCCAGCCTGATTGGTTTAAAATTTCACTTGTGAGAGAGACTGAAACTGCAGTCAGGGTGGGCATTAAGTCTTGGTGGGGCCTAACACAAGTGACTCCATTTGGAGCTTGTTGTTTCTGTTTAACAGACTACTGTGTGTTTTAGTTGCAGAGTATCTTTCTCATATTGCAGAAAATGACATAAACAAATTGTAAAACATTTAATATTATTGAAACAACGATTATGCTTAGATTTACTTTCATATGCAGTGAATCATACTAACCTGTCACCTCTATCCTGACTTCCTTTCCAGAGAATAAAAGCTCTTTTCTTGGGACAGCTCCTCCACTCCCCCACTCTAGCTATGCTGCCCTTTGTAGAGGAAGAAAAAAACCTTTTCTTTCTACTCTTCTAAGCTTTCAGCTGGAATACTTGTAACAAAGGACAGATTGACAACAACAACAACAAAAGTTTATTAACATATTAGCATGTCTATCTAATATATACATGGAAGAAACTCAGGAATGAGTAAACTCAAAGATGTAGTTTGAAATTTGAGCTTAAATACCATCTTTAGCTAAAACAAAAGATGATGGGTGTGAGGGAGGCAAGTTATGGAAAAGTGACCAGAAAAAGCATTGTAAACAAGAGTAAAGTTTGTCATACAGAATTAAGTGGGTGCCTTCTTCATTGAAAAGTTTAGAGTTGTCTTTCTATTCTTGGCACAGAGCCAGATACACTCTTAGAAAAGGAGATTTTTTTATGAATATTAATGTCCCTTACAAAAGGGCAACTTTTCTGTTTTCAGAGCTTCTTCTGTGTCTGCTATTTCTCAAAATAATCGGCTCAAATAATCCTTATGCCAAAATTACATATTTTAGAGTGAAATATTCTGGTTTGCTTTACCTCCCTAAGGTCCTTTTGTGGCCATCCTTCTTTGTCTAAGAAATCTTGGTCTGTTTGTACCAGCTTCAAGAAAGGACTCTGATTTTTGCAGTTACCTGTGGAGGCAGAAGCAGGGTAGACAAACTCATTTGAAATGAAATTTCTTCAATGTATACATGTTACAGAGTCTTGACTTTTAAAGCATGAGAATGTATTATCCATTCCAAACAAAAGGTAAAGAAAGTTTAAAAGAAAAAAATGTAAGGAAAGTAAGGAGCAGCGGTAGGGTTAGAAAATGCAAATGGTTAAGAAAATGGAAGAGGTAGCACAGCCAGTATTTCACCACAGTCATTATTCTTTATCTCATCATTCTGAGACTTCAATCATAATGACCATGCACCAACAAAGAAGAGCAGTAAAAATAAATCAACAAAATGCTTTGGCCACTGAAGTTCAAATTTCCTAGCAGTCATTTAAAGTTTTTCTTTGGCAGACCTCAATATAACTAAGTAAGAATATGTTGTCTCTGGGTTCATCTTCAGGTATTTTACACAACTTCCTTATCAGTGACATAGTACAAGATTCACTTAGACTGTGACAAACTTCCAGTTCCAACTACAGGCCTTTGCCAGAGAGGCCTACCTGAAAGGCAAGATCTGTATGACTTCAGTGCTGTGAATGGGAGAAGGAGGCAACAGGAGGCTCAGGGAAAGATAGACAGAGGGAGATGTTGAGGAATGAGTGCAAATAAGTAAAAAATAATGCTGCAGGAAAACAATTTGAGATAACTAAGGCAATATTCTAGTGTATTCACTTAAGGAAGAGTTATTAATGCAGTTATATTTTTGTGAACAAGAAATTAACACTTAGGGTATAATTGTAGTCTCTGAAGATTTTTCAAAGCTTGTGTGTGTGTGTGTGTGTGTGTGTGTTTATAAAACTCTCACTTCCAGCAATGTTAGAATTAGCTATTTCTTGTTAGTCTCTCATTGGTTATAGAAAAATGTCACTCTACAGTAAAGGGTAACAGTAATTTAAGTTGAAAGCTTGATATGGTAACAAATGTGTCTTTTTATACATGTAGCTGCCCCAGAAGACCTTAGCACAGTAAGCTGGTTTAAATGGTTGGTTTCATATGTGTAGTTAAATTGTGTCTTCCATCTGTTTAATGAGCACATGATGCTTGAAAGGAAAGACAGACCTTGATATTAAATATAAGGGAATCTGGGGGCCATGATGCTCTGTGTTTGGGGAGGTGCATTTTCGAACTTCAGAATCACTGTGATACACCAAAGCACCATAAAAATGTGTCCTCTAAGGTTATATTTTCTAAAGGTACTACGCAAAACCAATAGTTCTCAAAATAAGGCCAACCTTAAATTTGTTAAAGCACTAAATTCTTTAGTCTAGAATCCCATGTCACCATTTAATAGAAACTTTTACCTTGCTATCAACTAAAAGAGAAGGAAATAAAACTAATAAATTTTAAACACAAACTTCATGTTAATGCTACATTCAATGCTTTACATTTGCTTTTTTTGTGCCATTCCTTTATTTCATTCATCAATTCATGTAATTGAATTGATGAATGAAATAAAGGAATGGCACAAAAAACCCAGTGACAATATATTTTACATATGAAAAAACACCAAGGTTCAGAGAGGTTGTTCTAAGCCACGCAGCAAGTCAGTTATGAGAGAAAAGATCCAAACCAGGACTAAGTCATTTAACAACCCCATAATTATATTGCCTTTAATATCTAAGCCTCCTGTCATGCATAAATATTCTTTCAAGGACAGGAGGCATACTTTCCAGCAGTCTCCAACCTTTTTGGCACCAGAGACCAGTGCTTCTATGAGAATCTAATGCCTGATGATCTGTGGTAGAGCTGAGGAAGTGATGCTAGTGCTGAGGAGTGGATACAAATACAGATGAAGCTTCGCTCACCTCCTGCCATGCAGCCCAGTTCCTAACAGGCCCGGTGCTAGTCTGTGGCCTGGGGGTTGGAGACTCCTAATTTAAACAACATCTAAATAAAAACTCAAGTCATTATATTTCTTGAGGGTGGAGAGAAAACTTGATACTTTTTTAAAATAGCTATTTTATTAACATGAATTTTTTAAAAGAAAACCTATATTTTAAAAAGATAAAAACAGATTGTCTGGTTGCAGGAGGGGAGAGGCAGGGCAGGTTGACTCCTGAAGGTCTGGCTTTCCCCTTCTTCCATCGAGATGTACTTTTGACATCTCAAAACTTTAAGTAATATCAGAAGTTCTGAATGTTTAATAATAGAGTTACTGTTGATAGACAATCCAAAGTTTCCTCAAAAGTCCGCATGAATAAAAGCAGATTTTTGGAGCACTTGGTGTTCCAGACCCACTACATTACAGTGTCCTTCCAGAAACTAGTGTGCAGGCTCAGCTCTGCTCCTACTTTACAGTATGGTCTTGAGTGCATCACTTAGGCTTGTAGATCCAGTTTTTCTAAGCTTCGAGATAAGTGAGGGTTGAACTAGAACAGTAAATCTCAACCTGGCTATACATATATAAAAAGGCCTTTAAAAGTCCAATACCCAGGCCCCACCCCCAGGTATTCCAGTTTGCTTTCATTTTTGGATGATACTTGAACATGAATATTTCTAAACACTCCCCAAATGATTCTGGTGTGCAGCCAGCATGGAGAACCACTGGTCCAGATGATCTCCCTGTATCCTTCCATTTCTAAACTCATCATAGTCTTATATTGAAAAGCTAATGAGGACATTCTTAAATGTCTCAGCCATCTTGCTCCATAACATCAGGAGCTTGAGGAAGGTTTGTTTTATAAAGTCCTAGTGTCCATATTGTTTATGGACTAGACCTCTTTGATAATGACTACATTATTTCACTAGGTTCCATAGGGCCTTCTGTGCCTTATGAACTGATTTGTACACAGTGCCTAGTACAATAAATACCTAGCACATGATAGGTCCCCCATTTTTTTCTTAATAAATGAAAGGCATCCAATTTAGCCAATGGATTATCAAAAGCTGAGTAATGTTACATGAATATGGTTCCCTCATGAAACTTCAAATTACCCATTATAAGAGAATAATTTGAATGTCCTGAGAAACAAAGGGACATTTGAGGTACTCAATGTTGTAGCCTCCTCAGTGCCACACCAAATTTATCAGTTGGAAAGATGAGTGGTTGATTTGATGGAATTATAGCATCAAGGACAGAGATTATCTCAAATAACCTATCCATAACATATGGTTAGTAGAAGCACAAAACTGATGTTGTGTTCAATTTATAAATACTGTTTCACAGTTGTTTTTCATGTGTGATATAATATTCTGCAAGTTTAACCCCAGAAATCCATTCTACACTTCCTCATAAAATACTCATGGGCATAAATAAATCACTCTCCCCTACCAAAAAAATTATCACTTTCTAGTTTCTCACTTTAAATTAAGTGTCTGTAAGCTATTAAAATCAAACATTCCTTCTATATTGAACAAAATGGTAAAAGAATTAGGTATTTTTATGCTGATATATTAAAGTATGGCAAAATATGAAAAACGTTTGAGGTTTCAACACACGAGATACACAATAAATATATGTTCAGTTGTTGACCTAGGCCTTACACCAGGTCAAGAATCAGGAAACAATTCCATTGACATTACTGGGAGAATTGCCCTAATTGACATCATAGGAACATGATTTCTTACATTTTCAAAGAGCAATACATTATCTGAAACGAGAAAAACATGTGGTAACCATCTATTAGAGCCACATTAGGTAAAGATGTAAATGTTCCTATATCACAGTTAGGATCCGTTTTACTAACAGCAGCAACAAATACAAAATTTCATGGAAGAGGAGTGTTTGGAAGGTGCTTATCCTTCTCTTTTCTCCTATTTACTTCTGAGTTATATTTTAATATCTAGAATGTTACCAGCCAGCCAGTACTCTTTCCTTTCCCTTTTGAAAATGTGAACTTTAAATCAGATTTTTTGCAGGAGAAAATGAGTTTAGTAATCTCTGGTGTTGTTAGGAGGCAGAGCCTGCATCAATAAGCAGAATAAAATGCATTTAGCTTTCAGGCTAGGTCTGGACAATAATGATTCTGCAAACAAGAGCTAGAATTCTAGATGCTCTGACTGGGAATCTTGCCCCGGGCCGTTTTGGCTCTCAATTTTGCTGTTTCATATTTGCTCTTTCATTTATATGCATCAAATTAACACTAACTTTCATATTTGGGCAAGAAAAGGAAGATGCTTACAAGTGACTGGAGTAAAGGAACTCCAAGGAACTCTCCAAGGAACATAGCTCCCAATTAAAGTTCTGGTTTCCAAATTTTTAGGAAATGTGCATATATATATGGATTAGCTACAAAGACATTCAACACACATTTTTAATTCCAGAATTGTGCTACCAATTAAGGATGCCACAAAAATATTTTATGAGATATGGTTTAGTACAGCATATCTGAATCTAAAAAGTAGCAAGCAATATAATTTTCGTTATAAATGTGTGGGGCATCCCTGAGATTCAGAAATTTTAGAAAAACAAGAATTCTTCACCACAAATAGGAGAAATTAATAAATTGCATTTTCTCATTTTAGACTTTATAATACAAAATAATAGTCACCATTTTTTTAACTGCTTTGGGAAAAACTCAGACTAAAATTGTTGGTGAATAGAAGTTTATTTATAAACTTGAGGATCTAGAAGATTCACTATACAATTCAAATCTAATTACAAAAGTGACATCCCAAAGAATAAAAATATGGAAGTGTCTTGAGTGTGTTTAATTTTTAACTAAACTTACAGCAATAGCTCTTCTCATCTAACACTATAAAATAATAAATATAATATAGAATGACTTTGCACTGCTAAGGATTTTTGAAAACCTGCCTGGCCACAGACTAGAGTGAAAAGGGATGCTTTGGTGCACAATATTTTGCATGTCCTGAATCTTAAAAGAAACATGACAACATAGTCCTATAGGCATTATGACATCTAAGGATGCCACATAATGAGAATCACCAACGTAAGTCTGAGAAGTTGGAGGAGGGGAGAGATGGGGTAACCAAATGAACCTACAGACATTCAACCACAGTCTCATTAGCACAAATAATCAAGTATAACAGTAGGCCATTAAGACAACCTTTAAACTACCACTCATGTTGTCGATTTATAAAAATATCAAATAGATGTCTTTATTTCCTTTATTTTCTTGTCTTTGAATAAATATTTAAATATATCCCTCAATATTGTATTTTAGTGCCCCCAGATTTATACAGAAATATTTATACAGAAATATTATCATATGAAACAGGAAAGTGACAATTCTTATTAATTAAATCAATAATTTAGTGAATTCACTCCTAAAGCTGAAGCAATTTAGTAAACTGAAAAAGTATAAAATGTGATACTGACCTTCATCATCTACTTGTGGCCAATACATGGCTGCATGTATAGAATTCATATTTGTGAATGGTCTATTTAAAGCTTGAGTGAAAATATAATTTAATATGTTTTAACTCCTATTTTTCATAGAACAAACCTCAGCCTTACTGGAATTTAACTTATTATTTATTTTAGCACATGACTATTCTTTACTACTAAATGCCACAGAAAACCAGTTGACATCTGCATTTCTAATAGCATGAAAATTAAAACCTAGAAGGAGTATTGTTCAACAAACATACATTATTTAAATGAGAGTAGGAAATATTCATGTTAAAGACTGACTCTGAAACCTTCAATTGATTGCATTGCTATTAATCACAGCTCTTATTTTTAAGATGGCAGGCTAATATTTCCTGTCAAATTGGTCACGATGAGTTTCAGTGCCTTGTTTGAGTTCTCACAATTATCCATCGTTTGGGAAAACTAAACAGAAAGGAGAGCTACAGAAATAGATTACAATGACGTTGTCTTGGACACTTTTACAACATTAGTTCTTAAGTAATAGACTGAGTGCCTTGGCAGCGTTGTACTTATTCAGTCAATAGACTTAGTAATTCTAATTGTGTCCTGACAGACATTTAAGTGAAAACTGTGAAACATTAAGAATGATAGCATCATCTAAGTTGCTCATTTTACTCCTTTCTAAGACCCTAAAAATATTTCATGTAGCTTATTATAAGAACTTGGCCAAATGATTTGTGGTAATTAATAATAGGAGCAGCCTTATTACTCTAAAGTTCCCTAGTGTGTTTGCAGCCACCATAGTTTTTCATGTTGTAACTCCTGTTTATTAATTCTAAAACCTTCATCCACCATAAAAATATGCATTAAGGGTACAGAAAAAGCTTGTTTTATGTGAACTATAAATATTTTATTGATTGTATATATACCATATTTACAAGAAAGTATTTTTAAGCTCATATTTTACATGAATTTATTATATCATTTTTTACTTGCTAACTGCAGGAAGTTATTTAAGATATTTACATATTTGGAAATGTATATGCAATTTATACATAGTCTATCCACATGATTCATGAATTCCACATTTACAAATTTTATAACTCACTAAAATTTATTTGTGAGATAAAAATCAATACTTGTGGCACTTTTGTGATCAGTGGAAGAGCAGCAAAAATTTCAGCCTCCTGACATGCATGTTTTCAGCTAAGGTTGGACAAGGCTACACTCTGCCTCCTTATTTCAGTTCCCATACTGTATATGTGTCCTTCTCACAGTCTATTGACTGCTACATTTTTCACATTTTTGCTTTTTGTTGATGATTTTACTATTTAAAATGGTCCCCATGAATAGTACTGAAGTGCTGTGTACTGTTCCCAAACACAAAAAAAAACTGTGATGTGACTTATAAAGAAAATACATGTGTTAGATAAGCTTCTTTCAGGTACCAGGTATAGGGCTGTTAGTTCAATGTTCATAAATCAACAATATATGTTAAATATGATGTCTTTAAACAGAAACACACATGAAACAAGGTTATGTATTGAATGGTTGAAAAACCTGTTGGGACCAGGAGCTCTCAGGAACCTAACTGTGTATTTTCCCTAAGAGCAATGATTTAGTGTTTGCCCATTAGTGTTTGCTTCAACTTTGCAGAACATATAACTACCACAAATAACAAAAATAGACCACTGTTTTCTTTATTTCCTATGAGCCATTCTTCCAATTTTTTATCACAAACCATCATGGCCTGGTTGTGAATATGAAACGTGCCATCTGAGCAGATGATCTTATGCCTGTTTTTGTTGGCATGATCTCTTGACCCACAGCATTAAATAATTTCCAGGAGAAAGATGGCCCACTAGGCTCCAGAGTTGCTAACCATTGGATGATCATGTTTTTAAACTTCCAACAATCAGGCTGCTACTAAGGTTTAACTTATTGGGTTTAGACATTATTGCTTAAATGTTTAGGAAGGGCCCATAACTAGGGTGAATACAATAGAATCTCACTGCTTTAGGGCTAGCAACACCTAAAAATGTGCCTTATGTAAGTAGAGAGTAACCCCGTGTTGTCTATATATGAGAGAGTCTAGACTAAAGCCCGCTTTTACATGGAACAATAGTGATGTATGGGTTTATGCAGATCAGCCTCTTGGTTTACAGAAGGGAAATGTTAAGCCCAGAGAGGCGAAGGTGCTGCCCATGCCCACCCAGATGGTGAGGCAGAGCTGGGGAGGTGCTGCCTTCCAGTTCCTAGGGCATGCTTCCCCCGCCCCTCATCAGATCGTCCTCCCTGCAAGGTCCTGAAGCCAACTATAGGATAGGGATATGTTTTTACTACTTTGAGATGTCATCACAAGCCCAACAGGAATTTCTTGTTATCACATAAACATATTACTTTTCTTCCTCATTAGTTTAAGCATATTTATGAATATACATCAGATATTCTCCATTACTTAGAATCAGAAATTTTAACTTTTCACTTTTAAAAGGAAAGCAATATCTCAAAAGATACTTTCTATTAATTTGTGATGACATTAAAATATTTATATTAAAACTGAATTTCCATTAGGAAAACAGAAACTGAACTGTGTTTAGTTTGAAATCCATGACAGGATCTTGAGCAGATCAAGGTAAGGGGCACTGTGGGACAACATGACGTTGTAAAGAAAATCCTTCAAGAAGAATTTACTCCAGGCTGTATTTGGGAGCCAAGCACTTCCTCCATGACTCAATAACTGGCACATGTGACTGGCAGGGACTACCAACAGCTGATTTTAATAAAAACCCACTCAATTATGCCTTGAAGACTTGTTTTTGGAGGGAGTTGGAGAAATTAAGGAATGAAGACTGATTTGTTTCACATCTTGTAGCAATCAGAGGAAGCTATAGTCTAGTGGTACATAGAGAACATATATTTACAGTAGAGAAGAGAAAGATTGTTTTGATATAGGCTGGTGAGGAAAATTTCAGAGGAGTTTGGACTTTAAAGAAATAAAAAGTGCAGTTGAGAAAAAAAGCAGAACACTGAGATGAGGAAAAGGAAATTTAAGCTATATCTCCCAAATAGTTGACATTGATTATTTCAGGAGGTTAAGGAGCAAAGATATAGATAATAATGCACTTTAACTTTCTAAGTTATATATTACTGTATTGTTTGCATGCTTGTTTTTACAATACTTATTCTATAATACAATGGGTTGTTCTTATATTCAGATGATATTTTTCTAAAACTCCTTAAGATTTACCCATCAGATTAACTAAGCTGTGTATAGATCTTTACTTCCATCATTTGTATGTATGTATGTGTGTGTACACACATGTATGTATGCAATACTTACAAACAGGTGCAAAACTACAATATCTTGGTCAAAAACAAGTTGAAGCACCAAGGTCAACCAGTATTGTAAATTTGTGCTACACCTGTTGTTTATTCATCTCTCAAGTGTGGCTGACTTCAGGGATGAGAGTAAACAATATGGTCTCCTATTAAGTTTCCTCTTTTGGCCAGTCATCCAATAAGTATGTAATGAATTTATACCTGAAACTAATGAGCTGAGGAGTAAGCTGAAAAGAGCCAACTTGTGTTTCCTAACTATAGTTTTTCTTCTGTAAGAACCTTTTGGTTGCTCCTCAATTTCACATTCATTTTTAAAAGTATATTTTATTTTTAAAATGGCAGATTCATGTATTGCTTAACATTTAATAAGCTACTTGTGCTGAAAACTCAAGATTATTTTTATCTTAGTAATTGAACTAAAAACCCTCTAGACAGAAGAAAGGTTTTGTAAGTATTGTTGTCAGTTTGGAAAGCCATTTTTTCTTTCATCTCCCTAAGGTATTACTCTTAAGAAAATTTTTTTAATCTGGAAAAAAATATATACATGAACTTTGTGCTAAGTGTAAATAGATATGTACACATATATATCCAGCAAAGTATAAGCATAATACAGATATGACATGTAAGATTGGATCATGTAGAATTGCTGAAATTTGATTGTTTCTGAAATACAATAAAGGTTATTTTATATGGTTTAACCTAATAGTTTAGCTCACTAGTTAGTGGTCTCTTCTCACTTGGGTAGACAGTTTGCCAGTTCTGTAAGTGCCATACCTTGACTCTCGTCACATTCCCATTAGGGGTCAGAATTCCCCTCTTCTGGCTTTGTCAACTTCTATGTCATTCTTTTCTGTCTCTTGTTGTCTCCTAAACATTACTGGATAAGCTGGCTACTTACAGCAGTCCTTAAATGTTACTCTATTTTTTTGGTTGGCAGATTCTCAGACCTCAGATCTTAAAGGTCAAAGGAAGTTCCTGTTTTGAGTTCAGTATCACAGACACAGAATCAGTGAGTTAGTGAATTAATGTTGCTCTTCCTCTATTATCTGTCCCTATTTCTATTACTCTTGATGCTATCAAAGAGCATTTAGAGGATCCTAGAAATTCAGGTACCTGAGAAGACTTTATCAGATGTCAACCTTTGATTGTCTGATGTCACTATTGAATTGCTTGGCAGGAGTTCTAAAGGCCTGCATAGAAGACTGGCTCTGGAACAAATTATGCCAAAAATTTATTTCCCCCAAGTTCAAGCATCTTATTTCTATTTTATCCCCTATTTTATTCTCCACAGCTCCCCTCTATGATTACAGATCAGAATAATTACCAGCTTCTATGTATTAAATATCTAAACCTTGATGTGACTATTCAGTAGTTTGATTATCACCATGTGTGTATTATGTATGCACATGTATACAATAATCTGAAAATAGAAAATTTCAGTGGGTTGTTTCCACATGAAGTTTCAGTAATATCAAATCTAATTACCCAGTTGAGGAGAATTAGACTTTATAGGAGGTGCTAAAAATTATCTAATAAGTTTAAATTACCTAATAAGTTTTACCTAATAATAGCAACAAGAACAATTGTCAGCTATGGCTTTTGCACAGTGTCAAAGGCTATCAGCATTCCAAGTTACTGGGAAAGAAATTCTCTGACCAGAACAGCATTTGTCATAGCCACTGCCTCTGCAAACCACTATCAATCCAAACAAAAGCTGCCATGCCAAAAAGCTGGTTTTCAAATTCTTCTTTCAGAAATCTACTGTAGAAACAAAGTCTTAAAAGAACTAGCATTTTCTATTTACTAGTGAACCAAAGAATATTAAACATAAGATTTAACTAATACAAGTTAATATATATAAATATATATATATATATATATATATATATATATATATATATATATATATATATAGAGAGAGAGAGAGAGAGAGAGAGAGAGAGAGGGAGAGAGAGAGAGAGAGATGGGGGATATTCATAATAAATTGGCTCATGTGATTATAAAGGCTGAAAAGTTCCACAATCTGCCATCTGCCATCTACAAGCTAGAGATCCAGGAAAGCCAGTGGTGTAATTCAGTTCTAAGGCCTGAGAACCAAGGGAGCTAATGGTATAAATTCCAGATCAAGAGCAGGAGAAGATGAGAGGTGTTCCAGATCAAGCAGGGAGGCAGGAAAAAGAGGGTGAATTCCTCCTTTCTCTACTTTTTGTTCTATGTAGGTCCTGAAGAGATTAGATGATGCCCCAGCATTGGGGTGGGGAATCTACTTTACTGAGCCCATCAATTCAAATGCTAATTTTATTTGAGGCACCCTCACAGACACACTCAGATATGTTTAATCTGGTTACCCCATTGCCAGTTAAGTTAACACATAAAATTAATCATCATAGGTCCCAAGATAGGAAGTAGTGAAGCGAAATTAAAATCCAGGCCTTCTAATGCCTCATCCAACATTAGTTCCACCAAACCTCCCTGACTCACTAAATCAAACTGGAAAGGAAGCACCTTGACAAACAGAAGAGAATAATATCCATTTATTCATTCATGCTTCAAATGAGTAGTAAAAGTTGTCCTACTTTCAACAACATATGGGCATCTGTTAATAGTTTATTAGTCTTAGATTACTGTTATCACAGTTACATTATGTTGATAGGATTATAAATTTTTAGTTAGTAGAAAGAATATCTGCATCTAAAAACTTTATTTTGTGGAAAGAAAATGTTAAAATCTTGGGGTTCACAGTACTTCTTAGAGATGCCATAGATTTTTTTGAAATATTAGAGTTATTCTCAGATGCATTTTCAAAGTATGTATGCATGTATGCACATTATAGCATTTGTGGTTTTTTTGGAGGGTAAAGATTTTGTAGAAACTTTTTAAAAGACTGATTATGGAAATTTGAGAACAGTAAATTACTTTGTTTCCCAAAGCTTCATGGCAGAGAGATACTCTGGAATTTTTTTCAAGCTCTTAAAATTTTACAGTGATGGAAAAGCTGCCAGACACCGATTACATGTAATGGTACCTGGTTAATTTCCTATTGCTTTTCTCTCAATTAATATTCTCCACCAAGCAACATTAAACAGAGAAGACAAAGATCAAATACTCTTCTGGTCAACTGGTGCTCATTTACCTAATATAAATGGCAAAACGGGAATAATAAAGAAAAGAAATTGCATTTCCCTGAGTTCTGTCAACCTCAAAGTAGTATTGAACTTCAAAGTATGTGACATCGCTTTGCCCCCATGTTTTTATCCTTCGGTTATTTTGTATTTAAAAGACAAAAAGCATTCGGTACTGTAGATAAATTTTTCCTGTGCTTTAAATTTATTTGGAATAAAAAACCTTTAAATCTGAAACAAATTCTGGAGTAAAAGAACACAAAACGACTTGAATAGGAGGAGACACATGAAAACCTTTCTTGGGGATGAATTACAGAACAAGAGAATTACAATTGTCTTCAGCTAAGAGTGGAAATCACATTGTTGCCTCTCAACTCTAAATTGAGGGTTGGCAACCCATAGCTCATGGACCATATATGGCCCATTGCCTGTTTTCGTAAATAAAGTTTTCTTAGAACACAGTCACACTATTCATTTACAGGTTGTGTGTGGCTACTTTTGCACTACAACTGGAGAGATGAGTAGCTGCAAGAGAAACCATATGGCTCAAAAGTCTAAAATATTTACTCTTTGGTCCTTTACAGAAAAAGTTTGACAATCCCTGTCATAAATCTTTTTCCTTTCCCTTCCTCTTCTACAGATAGTAACAACTAGTGGGGAAATACATAACCTAGAATGTTTTATGGCAAGAAATGGAGAATAATGCATTTTTTTTTCCAGGTGATAACTTCTAAGTCCTTGCCAGTCTCATGTATTGAGGGACCCAAAAATCAGAAGCCATTTCTGGCCCTTCAATAGCATGGCCTTCCACTGCTCCCTGAACAGAAGCAAAACATCAGAGTATCCAGAAACAACAAAATCATTACCTGACAAGGTGTTAGGGTTCATTTAATGCACCCCTGTCACCTTACTGATGAGAAAACTAAGGTATGTTTTCATTTTAAGATAGAAGAATAGGTGGCCATGAAAACTAAGAATTTAGGACAAAACATCCATACAATAACTACTTTCAACTTTTACATCTTCCTTCGTAAAATTACATTTTACACGTAATATGTTTTAGTTTCAATTATGCATCTGAAACAATAACAACAAAATTTAAGTAAACATCTCTAGAATTTTTAGTGGACATAATATTATGTTAGATACAGCCACATTTTGTCTCTCTATTTTTTTCAGTTGTGTTTATATCACATGGAATCACCAACTTTGATGTTTTGGTGACAAAAAGCATTTTTTTACCGTCCATCTATATAGTAGCAGCTAGAGAAAACAAACCCTTTACTTACTTACTGGATCCTGGAAGAGTGTCTACAGTTTTTAAGCTGACTGCAAGTACATTTTCGGAGGAGGGAAATGTGTGTTATCTAGTGTCTGTCCACTGCTTGCCAACTTTGCTGGTCTATAAAATAGTTCAGTGACTCCACACAAAGTGATGCTTGCTTTCAGCTTCCTTTCAGCTCAGGTCAGCAACAGCAACAAGTGCCACTGTAGGCAAATCCCAAAAGAAACATCTATCTTGCATATCCCCTGGGCAGGTACTTACTTACATGTGTAGCAGTTTCAGTTTATGGTTATTACTCTCTAGAGACATCTGTCTGCTGGGTTTATTTTTTCCTGATGTTATACCACATCATAAAGTCTACTGCCAAGTGTCCTTTAACTACTCAGAAAGATTTTGTTTTCTGCTGTTTTAGTAACTTTATTTCTGTAGGCCAAATACAGTAGAGAAAATCAGTAGCAATTTCCTACTCCATAGCAATAGCCCTCATAAAATTTGGTTGCAAATTTTAGTTCTGTAAGAGCTTTAAAACTCTTATTGCATGAGAAGTGATGGGTCCTCTTGTGCATATGTGTGACAAAGAGCTGCACAAAGATTCCCTGTGAAGTGTGAATGCACTCAGAAAACCTTATAGGGAATACCTATTTTTAAAGCAATTAGATCATATGGGTTTAATTTGTTGAAAAGAACAAATTCATAATTGAATTTTTATTATCAAATATAGTACTTTAAAACAGATTTTTGTTTGCAGAGAAAAATAGCTTTAAGCCTATCCTCTTTTACTTTTGTTCCCAATAATAATATTCAAATAAACGTACTTCAGAATTTCCATTCTTCATTTTCAGATAACGTAATGGTTATTATCATATATTCATAGAAAATTGTAATGATTAAGTCATTATTTGCCAAATAAATTTACAACCTTTTTTATGGAAAAATGATTCAGGCCAGACGACTATTGTCAAACATCTCTTAACATATGTTTTCAACCTTTGCCATAGCTCGCTTTCTTGCATAAACATACCCTTCGAAACAAAGCATGGAAAATGTAATCCACATGGGTTCATATTATCAAAACTATTAAACTGGATTACTTTCCATGGTGTCAGCACCAAAATTATCTCATGAAAAGATGACTTTAAAAGGAACATTCACATAGATTTTACAAATATTATCTCTTCCTCACCCTTTACAAATAAATTTTATTTCATTCATGGCTATAATTAGCACATTCTGCAACGGCCCCTTTCTCAATCAGGTTGAACAAATTGCATGTTGGTTAGCACGGCAGCCTGGGTCAGCAGTCATTAGTGGTCATTAAAATGATGAATCCCTGCCTGGTCAACTTAACCAAGGCTCATTCTCACATACTGACCATCACCCAGCAGCTTCACAATGCTACTATTTATTTGCGGCAGCCTCAAGTTGGTCCACAGAAATTAGTCTAATGAGGGGAAGGCACACAGAGGTTCAGCTCACCAGAGCTGCTGTACATCAGAGAGATACCATGAGTAGTCAGCCTTGAGACCGCTTCCTCACAGGTTCAAACCCAACTGTTAAGTCATCATGCAAAGGGTTGGTGCAGACACACGGTCAAATTATTTCAGCACCTCAGACCTCACTGGGCATTGTTTCATGTTTTACACTGTCAAATCTCTTGCTTTATAAGCAGAGATTTCAGGTGATAAATCACTTAATTCTTTGTCATAATTATTATATGTTTTGATCAAAACTCGTCAAAGTTATGTATGTAGCATTTATATGTCAGTGTAATGTTCAAATGGGCATCTTTCACTCATATATATATATATATATATATATATATATATATATATATATATATTTGTTTTTGTTAAAACATAAATTCTGAGTTTGATGCTGTCATTTAATCCTTAAAACAGCTGTAGGGTAGAGGCAATGAAGTATGTGGAAAGGAGGCTACATGAGACAGAAATCTCGAGCTTGGGGACCAGCTGATTTGTGATTTGCTGACTTGTGCCTGCAGGCAGGGGAAGCAGCACACAGAGGATGAAGTTCCGTTATTATATCACATTATTATATTACAGCATGATATTGTGCAGAAAATAGAAAGGAGACAGGCCTGCCCAGAGGGTCTCTCTGGAAGAATGAAGGAATTAATGTTATGGTGGAGATCTTAAAAACCAGAAAAAGGAGTTTGGATGTGACAGCGAGAGAGGAACCATAAGTTTTAAAATGAGGAATTGGCATGATAAAAGCAGTCCTTTAGGGAGCAGGGCTGGAAGGCCTATGCAGGCTGAATTCTAAATGCACTATTGCTTTGGCTTGATGGGTCATGGGATTTCACTTTGGAATCCAGTAAATGTTACCTTTTTAGTAAGACTTTCCCTGGCAGTCCGTCTAAACTTCCAAATTCCCAGGCCTCTGCATCCTATCCTCTGTTGTGTGTAAAGATTTTTTTTTCCTTCTTAGCAGTTCTCTCTCTAACATTGTATACATTTTACTTATCTACATTGTTTATCACCTAATTCTTCTACTAAGATGTAAATTCTGTAAGAGCAGAGATTATTGTCTATTTTAGCCATTACTATACCTTCAGCATCTGGAATACTATGTAGTATGTGGCAGGCCCTGAGTAATACATGTTGCATGAACAAATGCATTTATTAGTACCTGTACCAGGCCTATTCTGGTTACTAGTAATAAAGTAGTAAATAAGAGAAACGAAGTTCCTACTCTCATGGAGCTTGCATTCTAGTAAAGGAGACCAAAATAAACAAACAAAAATTCCAAATGATGCTGTTTGCTCAAAGGAAAATATAATAGAATATAAGATATATAACAAGAATACAAAACATAAAAATAAAATCCTCTCCTACTACATGCATTGAATATATGACAGTAGAAAAGACTGCTTTTGTTTTTTTTATTTTAAATTCATTACTGCTAAACAATATACAACGGTTTTCAAACTTTTATGTTTTCTAGAAATGGCACAGAAACAAAACTTGCAGAGCAGGCAAGAACCTGAGCAATGGCTTTCTAAATTGTAGATCTCAGGTCCTTTAAGAAATAGTGTCCTGTTGCCTTGTTCTATTCAGCAAGACCATTCGCAGTCACTTCATTTAACCATTGACTGCCTACACTATCTACCAGAATGGAAAATGTGCTTTTTGACTGCACTCAAAAAGCAGAAATTTTTTATTTTATTTTAATAAATCATGATCCATTCAATTAATTTCAAACTAAATGAGTATATTCATGGAACTCACACTTGTGATAGGTACCCAAGGTGGGGCAACAATTGATGTCTGAACTTCCTCATTTCAAGAGCACTTTTCAAGGAGGTTATGATCTTGTGAAAAAAAGAAAAGAAAAAAACACAGACTGAAGCAGACAGAGAACATAGATAAAGAAACATAAATAGAAGTGAGGAAAACAAATTTTTTTAGCTTTTCAATTACAGTTGACATAAAATATATTAGTCTCAGGTGTACAACATAGCAATTTTACATTTATATAGCTTACAAAGTGATTGACTCAATAAGTCTAGTATTCATCTGACACCATACATAGTTATTAAAATTTTATTGATTATATTCCCTCTGCTGTATTTTACATTCCCATGACTGTTTATAGAACCAGTAATTTGTACATCTTAATCCCTTCCCCCTTTTCACCCATCTACCTAACCCCTCTCCCATATGGCAACCATCAAAATATTATCTATATCTATGAGTTAGTTTCAGGAAAACAATTTTTAGTAATAACAAAAACGAGAGATTTGAAACACTGGACAGAGATCTATAATGAAAGATAGAAAGGAGCATCAAAAGAAACCAATCTTGTCTACCCAGACATTTTACCCAGAAATTCTATAAAACACTCAGATATTTACTCTGCATTTTAAAACATAGAGAAAATGGAAAGCATGAAACTAAAAAAAAAGAAAAAACATTTTTTAAAGAACTACAATCTTTAAGAATAATTTCAGTTTAAAAGCTAAATAATCCAGAACATGCCCCCCAACACACACACACAATCTTTCTTTTCTTGAAAACAAAAACAGAAATGGCGAAGATATAGCCCTACTGTTGGAGACTAATACTGTTACAATAACACAGAGAAAGCAGAGCTATTCAAATCTTAACCTATTTCTTTTCCTTCTGTCAAAAAGAATGATTTTTTGAACTAAAAGAGAGTTTTAAAATGAGATTCAGAGAAAATAAGAATATATGATGGGCACATTGTTGGGCATTTTTAATGAATTAGTGTTGCTAGGTCCAGACTTATTATGTTATAAGGCATCAAAGTATTGGTGGATGAGATTGAAGACCTTTTATTAATAAGCTTTAATAAATCTTGAGAAATGCAATTGGTGCCAATGACCAGAGAGAAAAAATTACTCTGAGTGTCAAAAAGAGTAAAGTTGGGGACTCTGGACTTTGTATATTGATAAGCTCAATAACAACTCATAAATATTCCATACAGAATAGTAAGCAAATAATTTCCAGTAAATTCAAAAGAAAAGCTATGATTTCTAGAAAACAATACAAGTTCGCCAAGAGCAAGAAACAATAAACTACACTTGTTTCCTGTTTCAATAGGTTTTCCAGTTTGCTTTATCAGGGGAATAGAGTAAATAAAACATCTCAGTTTCAGCAAAGCACTAGAAAGTGTGTTATAACACACTCAAGGAAAAGGAGGAGAAATTTAGGCAGATCGATCTGACTTGGGAGGATTTTCACCTGGTGAGGTCTCCAGAGATGAGAGCCACAGGGTTTGTAAGAAAACTGAAGACAAGTGTAAGACATTTGGAGATTTTTGGAGTAGGGAGTTGGTAGTTCATGCTACGAATAAATGAATCAAAATTACATAATAAAATGTAAAAATAGCAAGTGTAAAAAACTTTTCAGTAATTCAAGTGAAAGAAATCTATTAAGTTTAGTTTAAGTTGAATTTGAGCCAACGGTTTCATTTGCTTCTTTAAAAAGAAGGCAACTTTAAGATGCATTAATACTCTTGTTCCAAATAAAAAATTGTAATAGACAAAACCACACCTTTATCACTTTTATATTTAGTTGGGTATACCCCAAATACCCTGTACCATCCAAAAAGGACTTGAGACTGCTAACAAAACAGATATGGATAAAAACGAGCAAAGGTCTGTCTCCCCACTAAATTGAAAGCCCTATTAAGCACAAACCATGCCTAAGTTCCCGATTCCTGTAAATATTTGCGACTGAAATAATATAATGAAGATAATGATGGGATACTATCAGGAAGTCAAGAATGAAGTTAATCCATAAACACATATACCAGAAAGATCTTCACCATTAATGTGGGTCACAAATCCATCTCTAAGCTTCCCAGCAGCCAACGCAGGGAAACAAATATGTTAAAAAATCATTGTCTCCATAAAGTAAAATGCCATTAATGTTTTTTTCAGAAGCAATAGATGATGTTTAGGCTTGATGGATCATGGAATGTCACTTGCCTTCAGAGATTTCTTACAAAAATCTGTGCCTTTTCTCTGGAGATTTCTCACTACGTACAGATCTTCCCAAGAGTCATATTGTTCTGCCTGAATTCCTCCTTTTTTCAAGAACATTATAAAACACTTTTCAGTATTTGCTGAAATCAAGACACTTTATTCCCTTAACATAACAAGCGGGTAAACTTATCAAAATAGAAAGCAAGTATAGTTTAGTGTTTCTTGCTCTTGATGATTTATGTTGTTTTCTAGAAATAGTTTTTCTTTTGAATTTATTAGAAATTGTTTGCTTAATATTTTAGGTGGAATATTCCTAGGAGTTGTAATTTAGCTTGCCAATATACGAAGTACTAATTCCTCACTTTACTTTTTTTGACATTCAGAATATTTTTCTCTGGTCATTTGGCACAAATTGCCTTTTTCAAGATTTATTAAAGTTTACTAATAAAAGTTCTTCAATTTCACCCACCAATACTTCGATGCCTTATAACATAAATCTGAACCCAGCCAATATGAACTCATTAAAAATGGCCAACAATTTGCCCATCGTATTGCAGGAAGACGTTTCTTGCAATAAAATCCTAAGAGAAATTTCTTAAATGATGCCTCATTGAGCAGGGAGTTAATTGATTGACTGCTTTTTACTCCTCAAGAAAATAACAAAAAAAAATCAAACATAGTTTAGTGAAACTATTCAATGAGCAATCAAGGTAATGAGGTTCAAGTATACAGATTATCAATAGTTAGGTTTGCTCCAGGCTCTGCGATGTGGTAGGAAAGATACAGGAAAATAAGAAGATGCATATCTTTAAGACAGTTCTTGAAACTAAACTTTTGCTAATAGCTGAGCAGTGGAAAGTTTGAATTTGGATTTCCTGGCAAGAATTGACTACGCAGATATTTTATGTTGGTGCCTCAATGCTAAATCTTTTGCTTAGACTGGAGGTTAACGATGAGCCTGAGTCAAACTCTAATGGATGCAGGAACAAACTGGGTATACTTAAAGAATAGTGACGAAAAATGACAATCTTCTAGGCATTGTTTCATATGCAAAGTAACCAAAGAACTGGGTTTGGTATATTGAATCTGAAGACTGAGTGGGAAGTCATGATAAAACCAACCTTGAATCTCTGAATAACTAACATATAGAGGAGAAGCACATGTCCTAGGCGGTCCAGAGCCTGAATGAGGACCAATAAGTCAGGGGCCCAGATAAGGAGACTTGACTCAGAGGGAAAAATAGTCTTTCAGAAGTCCAGCAGTCTATAACAGGACTGTGCTGCCTTAAGTGCTAGGAGGGTTCTAGATTCTGGAAGGGTTCAAGGAGAACCATCTGCACAACTGTCTACCAGTGATATTTCAAAAATAATACCTGTCTTGAGAGGGAGCTCAAATACGAGGATTCTCTGATCCTGAGGTGAAAAGCAGACTGAGTGTGCCTTTTGTCTGTGTTTAGAGTCCAGGGACTGCTCTAAAGGAAGGCTCTTGAGCTGCTTTGCCTTCTGTTGCCTTGTTCTAGCTCACTTAAATCAGCCATTGTCCTCTACGGCAGGGGTCCCCAATGCCTGGGCCGAGGATTGGTATGGGTCCATGTCCTGTTAGAAACCGGGTCACACAGCAGTATGTAAGCAGGCAAGCGAGAGAAGTTTCACCTGTATTTGCAGCGCTAGCATCACCGCCTCAGCTCCACTTCAAATCATCAGGCATTACGTTCTCATAGGAGCACCGGTCCCTGGTGCCAAAAAGGTTAAGGACCACTACTCTACAGAAACACACTGCGCAAGCAAAAATCATTCTTTCCCATCTCTTCTGACTTCCTCTTAACACTACACATGTGTAAAACACATTTTATTTTTTCAGTCTATTAGCTGATGATACTCTTTTTTTTTTTGCAACTTCACAGAGATAGTATTTATTGATATGGGTTTTTATTAATACTTAGGGCATATTGCACTTGAAAAGCAGAATCATGCAGTGTTTTTAATCAAATATTTCACATTACCTTTACAGACACCAAAATTTTCATATTTAATTTCTATTGTTATGCAATGAAAGCTGGAGCATGCTGTGGATAGATTTCATGTGCACAATGTCCTTCTTTTATGGAAAAATTATACAGAAGGACATTTTTGCAAAGTGCCAAGTATAGAAAGAAAGGTAAATCTAGGATACCGGAAAAAAAAAATGAGTTCCAGCCATGCCTCTGATGATGAGGTTTTAATTTCATTAGACAGCATATCCTCCAGGCAAGTGATGTGTCAACCAGTGGGTCATCTATGGTCACTAATGTCAGCATGTGCACTCCAGTCATAATTCATGATGCGCTTGTGAGAGTTTCCATCGAATGTACCGAAATACACTCCACCAAAGCAATACTTAAAAAGTCAGAGGCAAGACTGAATTTCCTTTGGAAGTTATTTCTGAATAATTATTTCCTTAAAAACTATATCTCCTTCCTATTAGATTCCTTATTTTAATGCCATGATTCTTTTGCATTTAAGACATTTAAGATCTCCCCTGTCCCAAAGCTTTCTTTGTTATTTTTGTTTGTTTATTTGTTTGTTTTATACTAAAAGAATGAAGGTTTTTATTAAGCATTGTAAGTTGCATTCAAAACCCTTCAATACACCACATCACAACCCATCTACAATCAGTCAAACCCAACAGCAGTTCATTCTTGCACAAGCCATAAGTTAGGGCAAAACTCCCTTCAACTTACAGTAAGATTCTACTCAGGTCTTGTGAGAAGTGATTGGGGAATTGTATCTCATTTCTGATCACTAATGTGTGGTGAAGAGCATCAGGAGAATTATATAAAAAACAAATAAGAAGTGATTCTGATTTTAAAGTACGTGGTTTGGAAACATTAATAAAAACATCAAAATGATACAAGTATATCTGCTTCTACTAAATTCTTGAGGGAAAGTTCTTAAGAACAAGCAATTTGTTTCCTGCTACAGAAATCTCCCAAAGCTTTCTTAACACTGTCCACCTACATGGACAGTGTTAGCATGAAAAGTTTATAGTCCTTCCAAATACTTTCAAAGAGTACCTTCTAGGTGTAAATGTATACTTGTTTCATCTACAAAGCCCATGCTGTGAATTTGCCTCCTCCTCTGTGCTAAACTCAGTGAGATGTCTACTTTAAACACTGGATCCATTTCTCCTTTCTTCATTGCATTATTCATAATTGCTTGTGTGTGGCTGAGGTTTGTGTCTGTGTGAATGACATTGTGTAATTTGCCTTGGTTTGTCCGACAAAACATCAGCAAAGCTTTTCTGAATGCTTTGTTTTCATATCATTCTAATTCTTGCTAAATGAACCCATGCTTGAAGTACAAGCTTTGAGAGCTGGTCATCATCTGTTCCACAGGCACCCATGATATTTCCAAGTAAAGCTTTTTGTCAAATTAAATCTGACAAATTGATTCTTAATTAACCCACAAGAGAAGCTGATGGTGGTTTTCTTGAATAAACATAGAGACCTTTGAACTGATAATATTTTTTATCATAAATGCCCTCCTCAAAATAATCAGTGCCTTCTAAAGAAATTTGGGACAAAAGATCTGCATCAAAGTGAATTTCCTCAGAAAAAAAAATATAAATGATTGCTTCAGGCAAAATGAAAGCCAATGGCTGTTACAGAATAGTTTTGAAGAAATATGGACCTTATGATATCTCAGAATTAATGTGAAAGAAAAAATATCCATATTTTTCCAAACCAATTTAAAATTTACCTAATTTGGAAACCCAGGCCAAAACAGTCCATTTTCCAGCAACTCTCCATCAGCCTGAAGAAGCCTATGAGCCATTCCTCAGAATAATGTTTTTAAGTGCATAAAATATATGTGATTATAAAAGAAAAAATTATACTGAAAAGCTATTATGAAAATATTATACAAGTTTCTGATATAGTAATACACATGCTTCTTTATTAATGCATTAAGAAAACAACCCTCAGCAGTGGATCTAATAACTACCATAATCCTGCAATAATGATGAGGAAAATCAATATTCAAGATGAAGCAATTTTAGTTTCATCTATAACTGTAAAATGAGATATGATAATATCTGTAGTCTATGAGTGACAAAGTCATAAGTAGTGCTAATACCACCATGGTTTGTTGCCATGGTTAGTGACAAATAAAAATGTAATGTTTTTCCATCTATATTCACAGCCCTCCTAAATTCTGCTCACAGATCCTTTGGAGGCCAATGGACCCTAGATTAAGTAAGACACCCCTCATCCAATGACTCTTGCCACTGCTCCCACTTCTATGGAGCCAGCAGAGAGGTGGAGTGTGCCAGTCATCAGTTATCAGCGTGCATACGTGTGTAGGACCCTCAGAAGCAATGATGTCAGCAGAGCCATGCTCAAGTCCCAACAGTGCACAATGTCACTGCCAAACGAGCCTGATGTCTGAACATCATCACCTCAGAGGCGTGATCTGTGTCAATTCAGTGCTTTTTTCAGCCAGAAAGTCTGTCTCTGACAATGCTACCAAGAGCTAATTCATAGAAAAATATGTTCCTTGTTCACCATGATGTCATTCTCCAAAATAGAAAATGTTCTCCAAAAATCCTTTATGTTCATTTACCAAAACCTTATATGTTTGGTCTGCACTTTCCTCAAAGTAACATGTTCCATATAGTCACTTTCTCTAGGGAAAAAAGTACTTCTATATCTCCAACCAGACTTTGTGCCCAAGATTTAGATTCACAATCCATGCAGATGTCTGAAATTGAATGTATCCTCTTCTCCTCAAAATCAGTTTTCCTCCTGATTTTCCTGACTTGCTAAAAGCATCACCAATAGCTAAGTATGGAAACCTCGAGGAGGCTTTTCAGCTACCATACCTCCTTCCCAAACTTTACTCCTCAATCTAATAATTATAAAAGTCAAGGAGCAACTATATTTAGAGCATCCCTCCAGTTTGCCTCTCTGTCCCATTCTCATTTCTACCAGCTACTTCACAACCTAACCTAGATCATCATTACTCTTGCCCTTGCTACCCAACTATTTAAATACATCCCAACTCACACTACTGCCAAACTGATTTTCCCAGAGGGCAACTCTACTGAACTAAAGACAAACCCTGCCATACAAGCCTTTCCCCTGATCATGGCCCAGACTCCCGCCTCACCCCATGCTACATCAAACTCAATAACTTTTTGTTCCATAAAACAGAGAGCAAATATTTCATCCCATTAAGTTTCTGGCTTATTGCCTTTCTCATCTTGGACCCTCATTCTGGAATGTGTTTTTCCAGAAACACAGACCATCTCAAGCACCACTCATTTCTTGAAGACTTTCTGATGTGCTTCCACCATTTCCAAATGTGGTAGAGTAGAATTTCTCCACACTTTTAGCCTCAATAACATTTTTCTTTGCCTTATCTGCTTCAGCCCTTCATTGTGACCCATTATGTTCACCACAACCACCTCACTTAAGAAATTTTAAATTTCTTAAGTGTAGGGACTGCTTTAATTTATCCTTCATAGAGTGTCTTTTACAGCGGGTACTCAGTCCATGTTTTCCATAGAACAGAAAAGACTCCTGTACAGAAAATAAATTTGCAGGAATGACCTGCCTTACGTTTTTTACATACCACCAAAAGATAAGCTAGCTAGCAGGTATTCACTAGTTTTAATGTATTGATTAATTAATGAATTTTATTGATGCTGTGCTTGCATCCGGCCTTCACCCACACAATCTCATGGACTAAAAGAGTGCTCCTTCTCCCCAGTCATTCCAACCATTGTGCAAACTAACTCCTTCTGGGCCTTCAGAGTTGAGTGTGATCAGGACTTTTTCCAGCAAAGTCTGGCTTCATGGGCATGCAATCTATGCAGTCTCATGGAGTCACATTTGGTGTCATGTTCTATTGTCACCATCTTGAAATTCTTAACAATTTTTTTAATATACAACTTTTATTGCATCTTTAAAATATCACAAATAAGTCTGAGGAATCATTCAACATCTTGGCATTCCTATAGCTGGACAACTTAGACTTTATTCATCAGTCTGCTGAACTGTTCCTTTTACAGAAACATAGACATCATCCAAAATTTTTCTGATATTCTTGTTTTTAACTATTGTGTTAACTAATCTTTCTGGGCTTGAGATACTGAACAAGCAACACCTGACCTCATCTGAACTCTATGGATGTATTTTTTACCCAAGAAATTTCATACTTCAACTAGAGAACCATTCTCCTGAATAACGATGATGATGGGGAAGTGAGTGTACACAGGCCTCATCTTGTAACAGAAGTTCAGTGTAACACCCTTAATCATGTTCTGTACAGAACTACACATAGTGAGAACAGTAGCCAGTTCCTTTCTATTGTCCCACCATTTGTCAACCTGGAGCCTCTTCGTTTTCTTTCCAAAGAGACTGAGTTCTGTGTTGATATAACTAAAGTCCCTCCACAGGGTGCTTCTGGGCCCTTCACAATAACTGTGTGTCCCTTCAAAGTGATGTCTACATTTTCTGGAATGTCAACAGTCTCCTAAGAATGGTCTTTGTCCCCATAGCAGATGCAGCAAAAGCCTTAATAATTTTTTAACTAAGGTCCCTGCATTTTTCCACTTTGCACTCAACTCCACAAACTATTACCTGTCCTGCCTAACTCTCCTGTCCTGTGTGCTTCTCTCGTCCCCTGTATTTTCCCTATTTTTGCTGTCATCACTCTGTTTAGTACTCTGTATGCCTCTGAAGGCAAAATAAGAAAAGAATTTTGTTTATTCTTATATCCCCATAGCTCAGCCTAGTATTATATATATTATCAATATTTGCTGATTGGATAAGTGGATGAATAGTTGAGAGAAGGCAGGGAGGAAGAAATGAATGAATGAATGAATATATTTGCCCACTTATTACCCCTGGGCAGCCAGAGTATTGGAGGTCTTTGGCCTGCAGTCTTCAGAAGGGGCCCTGTAGCAGTAACAGAACTCTAGTATAGAAACTACTGTTATTAGGAGGGTAAGATCAGCTCAAGGAAGAAAATGGACAAAATAATGACAGGAAGTTAAAATATTAAGCAAAAAAAGATGAATAAAGAAAGAACCAGCAAAAGGACTTGTAATATAGAACCGTTTTGAATACAAACGTAGAGATCATGAAGCTACCATTAGGATGCTTTTGGAGGAATAAGGTGTCTTCACAATTAAATAATCCCCTGCTTGCTTTTCCTAATGTTTTCTGTTAAGTCTGGACCACTGGGAGATATCTAGATAACAGGCACTCACCAGAAAGAAATATGTGTCACTGTCTTTATCTGATGCCGCATCATCCTCCTAAGTACTTTAACTTCATCTTTTCATTAGTAGTTTGCAAATCATACAGGTGCAAATAGAAATCATGGAATTTTATTTCTAGTTTATAATTTCCAGTCTATTAGGGCCAATTTAAAGTATAATCTAAAGTATCTTGAATCATTATATGCATGAGTCGATGAGTAATTATTAGCATTGTAAACTAAGTATTGTTTCACTAGTGGACTCCATTCCCTTGGAAATTTCCTCTCATTTTGAAGAGACAGAGAAGTATACCTGAAAGTCTTGTTGATCCAAGAGTGTTACTGTCATTCACATCTATTCATGCTCATTCAGCAACACTGAAAGGTGACAGGATAAACAGTTTAAAACAGAGAGTGCTTGAACCCTCTTTTTGCTACACAGCCTTGGATGAGTTACAAAATGTTCTTAATTCTTAATTTTCATACCTATAAAATAGAAATAGTGATATTTTTACTCCATAAATATGTGAGGATAATGTGAATAATGCATGTGAAAGGAGCTTAGTCCTGTGTCCAGCTTATGGGAAACCTCTGAACCTCAGTAATTGTTAGCATGTAGAATATAAGCAGTTATGAACATCCACCCTGGTTCTGTTTTGGGCTAGATATATAAATAAAGAAAGAAAACATGATATCAGTTAGCAGTTGGAAAACGTTGTCTCGAGAGGGCCAGAGGGTAAATATTTTAGTCTTGTACACCATAATGTCTCTGTCACACTACAATGTAGTGTGACATTGTAGTGTGACAGAGACAATACGTAAATGAATGGGTGTGGTTGTGTGTCAATAAAACTTTAGTTATAAAAACAAGCACTAGGGGCCAGATTATTTTCCAAGGCCAAAACCAAGGCCAAAATTTGCCAATCCCTGGCTCTAGGCCTTGAAACCTCCAAGTCAAGTGCGGCAGAAAGACTTGTATGACATTTCAAAGTAAGCCAAGAGGTGGCAGGGACTAACTCCACTGCCATGCTAAAGAACATGGAAACTGATATTTTAAGGAAGATTATTGTATGAGCTTCCCAGAGATAAATAAAAGTAAAAAATATGGCCTAGAACAAGTAGCCCAGGTATCATTGTTTAGAGTTTTATTTATTTATTTATTTTTAATCTTGCATTTTAGGATATGTAACTTCAACTTTAAAATGGAGACTTTTCTCTTATTAGACATTTCCTTGGGAATTCAGCTCCCCCTCTGGACCTCAGAAGTTCCATATTGCTAAGAATAAAAATGCCTGTGAATTGTCTTGACTTCCATTCCCTGTTGTGTGTGAACAGAGCCAAGAAGTCCTTTCTCTAGCTGCTTGGCTGTAAAGAAAAGGAAAACACATAGGTATCAGAGAAAATCATTTCCTTCCTTTCCTATTCTTGTTATTTTTCTAAAGAAATGATAAATGAGACTCCACGAGCAATGTTAGACTCTAAAAGCAAGCTATTGGGTTAGTAACAACCACTTAGAACACGACGGTTCACCAAAACTGCTGAATGTGAGGCAGATTCTGCTGCAAAGCGGCTGCAGTCCACTCTTCCAAGATAGGAATGCAAGAATGCACTTTCTGGGCCTTTTTTGGGATCCTGCTTGGGAATGAAGTTTATGGGGAATTCACAGATTCTTAGATGTAGACATTTAAATACAGCATGGCACACACACACACACATACACACAACCTCTTCACTAATAAAGCTATAAAGGAGCTTCATTCACACCATACATCATATTGTATTTTGCTTTTCCAAAAAGTTAGTCCCTTTTAGAACTTTTATGATTTAATTGATGCTAATTCAAATGGATCCAGTGCTTTATTCTTTAAAAAAAATTAAGTCTGCCATGATAAGACAAGGTTCTCATCAGAATTCTCTTTTTTGTTGTTTTTCAGCTTTCTCCTTGTATTTGGTTGCTTGATTTTGTCAGTGTTTTCCACCATCCCTGAGCACACAAAATTGGCCTCAAGTTGCCTCTTGATTCTGGTAAGTGAAACATATGAACAAAAATGTATATAAAGTTTATGTAATATATTAACTGTATAATATTTATGCAATGCTTTTTATCCCACAGAAAGTTCTATCTAGGAAAAAAAAGAGTTCCTGTGAAGTATAAAGTTTCAAAGATTACTGAAACATTTGCCTATCATTTTAACATTTGGTCAATTCTCAAGAATATATAAAAATACTCAGGATTGCTATTAAATAACAATATCTAGTGCTATAGTTCAACATAAATAGAAGGCAATACTTAGAAGTAGTTTTAATGATGTTAACCTATAATAATAAACAAATAATTATAAGAAAAATCAATGTCCGTGAGATTTCTCATTATTTGCTAAAAGTTACAAAATAGCATATTCCAATAACACAATTTGGCAGTAGCTAAGTATAATTGGCCAAGAACTATGAGGATACAGCACCTCATTAAAAAAAAAAGTCTCCTTTATGCTCTTTCCAACCAATAGATTGCATTGTAAGTTTTGCTGCTAATATAGTTACCTGGTAAGAAATTCTATATTTTGCTGTCAATCCTCAACCACATAGAATTGCTCAATCCATTTTAAAATGGAAAAAGATCCCAAGATATTTTATTCTGAACTATTCTGGGATTTTTAAGCTCTTATACTTTCTATTACAACTAAACTCAAATCACATCTGATTGAAAGTTTGGTTCATTTACAGCAGCTTTGACACACTCACTTAGCCCAAAAATATCAGACTTGACAGTCTCAATACTGTCTGAATGAACTCTAAACTGGAACTCACTTTTGCTATAAAACCCTGGTAAATCAAAGAGCAAAGAAAGAGAGAGAAATAAGGGTTGAGGTAAGATGGCTGTGTGCCCTAATAAGTAGAGATTGATTATGTCTTGCAATAAGCATTTAATATGAGAACATTATTCTTACCTTGAAGGTAGAAACTGAAAGATGTCAACTTGTATAACCTGAGCAGAGAGCAACTGCTCTGACAGCAACTGTGCTGTCAGATGGCTAATTTGTTCTTGATGTTACCAAGCACTCAAGTCTCTCTTTTTGAGCTGAGACAAATCTATCCCAATTTATTTTCATACAAATTGAGCTTAGTTGTATATCGCTAATGTTAAGGTTACTCTTTCAAAACACAAGACAGAGAGCTGATGGACCAAAGACCACACTGGGGATTTCTTCTATTTAAAAGATTTCCATTTGGGTCATAGTGGGCTTTTAGGCTCATGCACCCCTTTGATAACAACAAATGACCTGAGCCCAAAGTCTAAGGCACAGCTGACTTTTCATCTACAGAACTACAACCAGGGATTTTAGAGTGAAAATATAGAACTGATTTTTAAATTTGGGAACAAGAAAGACTAAATCCACTGCATGACCAATGATAAATACTATGAGTAAACCAAGCATTAGGAACCCCACAAAATGTTAAGTTTACCTTCCCATATCTCCAAAACATAAATTCAGTCATTGCTAATGAGTTTTTAAATTGTCCGAAGGAGCTTGAAGTTGATTAGTATCTTGATTTTTAAAACTTTCTGATCAGTGAACAATTGATCAAGTTTAAGTAACTAGGGTTAATTTGAGTAGATAAAAATGTAGATGTTGTCAGATATTTCTGTCTATTCTTTTTTTTTTTTGCCCACTTTATTGAGATATAATTGGCACGTAACATTGTGTAAGTTTAAGGTATCTAATGTGATGATTTTCTATACATAAATATAGCATAATGATTGCCACAATAAAGTTAGTTAACTTTTTATCGCCTCACATAGGTACCATTTGAGTGTGTCGGGGTGGGGGCTGACAACATTGAAGAGCTACTCTTTCAGCAACTTTCAAGTATACAATACAGTAGTACTGTTAACTACAAATACCATGCTGTATATCAGAGACTCAGAATTTATTTGTTTTATAACTGGAAGCTTTTACCCTTTGACCACCTTCACCCATTTCCCCCATGTCCCACCAATGCAACCACCAATCTTCTCTCTCTTCCTATGAGTTCATTTTTTTGTTTTGTTTTTTAAATACCACATTTAATAAATGAAATTATACAGTATTTGTTTTTGCCTGTCTGACTTATTACTTAGCATAATTCCCTCAAGGTCCATCCATGTCATCATACATGGCAAGATATCCTTCTTTTTGTGCCTTTTGTATTCCATTGTGTATATATGTATATATCCACAGTTTTCTTACCCATTTATTCATCAATGGACTCAGGTCATTTCTGTGTCTTGGCTATTGTAAATAATGCTACAATGACAAAGGGGGTGTTGTTATCTCTTTGAGATCCTGATTTCCCCAAGAGGAAGCTCTCATCATTCTCATCCAGAATTTCACTCCCAAGCCTACTTGTAAACTCTTAACTTACTTGCCTCAGTTACAAGTCAAATGGATCCCTATGTTAATTTGCTCTTTTATTCTTTTCACTGGTATGAATTGGGGTTTTATGCTATACACCAAGTTCCCCTATTTCTCACCAGGAAGCAGTGAAGCAAAGACTAAAAAATGTGATTGACACCATGAGTTCAAACTCCACTTCTAACACTTTTTGGCTGTGTGACTTTGGGAGATCATTTCTCTGTCTTAGTTTTATCATCTCTTAAAAGTAGATAATAATACCTTACTTCATAAAGTTGTTGTGAAGATTGGTTAAATTCTAGTGCTTAGGACTGGTCCCAGCACAGAGAAAACGAGCAATTATTATAATCACATATATAAAATTGTTTAGTAAATTTTTTCATATATTGTGGGAGCCTAACAGGGACATGAACACAGGTGAACTGAGGAGTATTTGAAAATACTATATTTTTAAAAATATCATACTTTTCTAAAAGAAAGCAAGTATCTTTGCAAGACTTTTCTCAGCACAAATATTGTTAATTAGGATGGCTTTCTGCACAAACGTGTTCATTTAACTAAAATGACTCAGTGGTATGCATTCAGCAAACAGCATGTGTTCACAATAACCACTTATTTTTAGTGACTAATGAAACAGATTTTTATTGTTGTGGTTTTTTGGTAAATGCATCTGATGACAATGCCCATGGCTTTATAAGTTATTCTCTCAGTGTCTGCATCTGCAGAGTGGAGCACTGGGCAGGCTTAACTGCAAATCTGACACGGATGCTAGCTCTGCCCTCACTCTGGGGATGAAATTTATAAACTCTAGAGCATGATATGAAGATGTGTGCTCAAACACTAATGACAAGTAAAAGTTGGTGTTAATTTCCTATGTTTTGTAAATTCTTCAAAACCAGAAGGAAGCTAGCATTTTTTTAAGTAACTGTTATGACTCATTGATTTCATTAGCCTGAGGTTGTATACTTAGCATTTCATATCTTACCTTCTTAAGAAAAATGCTGTTTAGAGTGTATTTCCTCTCAATTTGATAACTTCCTGCCTTCCAGATTAATTTTAAAGTATTCATTTTGGGCCTTTAATGTGTATTGTTCAAAACTTTGAAAATAGGAGGCCTCTCCACTTAACAAAAGTGATATATATCATTTGCAAAGTTTTCACTGAAAGTAGTCATTTCTAAAAGTGCCCACCCACAAATAGTGAAAAGGAATGCCATTATCAATTTCGCAAGATAGAGAATGTCTCAGCGACTTCACGCCTCTATCCTACTACTGTGTCAGAAAGACTCCGAACCACAAATAGATTGTACTAAGCATCTGGACAAGTACTCAAACACATGGTCAAATATTTGCCCAAACATCTGGGTGTTTGGCACCTTCTAGATAGAGCATATGCATATTTGCTGGTTTTGCTTCATGTAGCAAAGCAAACATGGGTTTGCTATATCTTTGCACAATGAATCAGTTCCTGAAATGTGTACAAATCCAATTTAAGCAGACCTAATTATATCATAAATACACTGGTGGAGCTTACTATTTAAAGAAAATCTGTAGTGAATCCTGTAAAGAGAAGAGTCCCCTTAAAAAGCTAATAACAGCTACATAATTAATCTGTGTTACACGTTTGTTTTCTTTTTCTAATGTGAATGCCTATGTGTTTTTTTAAATTGCTACATAACTATCCATGATATAACATGGCATTGAAGAATTAGAGAGGTTGTTGTGATTTCTCATCTATCAGTATTAGTGGAGAGGGGGAAAAAAATCAGTCACAAACACATTTTCCTGTCCTTACAAAGCAGAAAGATTTGCACACCTAAAATTGTATGGAATTGGTGCAAAATAAGATTACATTGTCTTTACATTTAAAGCTTTGGCACTAAACATTGCAAGAAGAGATAACAGAGTGTAAGAATAAGAATTCATTTGAGAATATTAAATTCAATGTTTGTATTGGAAGTGACAAAGTCTGAGATATTAGGCAATTTGGTATGAGGAATGAGTGTTGCTTCTTTATGTTTATCAAATTCCTGTAATTTATTGCTGAAAGCTCTCAGAATATCCCAATGAACACTGAAAACTGCAATTATTTTCCTTTGCTTATCTTTCATCAAGTAAATGCAAATAAACATTAAAATGACTTATGGAGACTAACGACCCTCATCAATTTGCTGAGGACTGAAAAGAAAAAGCATAAGTAGTTTAACACCTACACTGAATCTTAACTGAAGGATAATAATATAGTAAGTTGCCCTATGAAAAGTATTTCAGATATTAGAGTAAAGAGTTGTTCAAGTTAAAGATAATGAAATGGTGCCTAAAAAAAGACCAGGTCTCTATCTACAACTAAGGAAGAAAAGAACTTTCCATATTTCTGATGCTGGCATTGATGTCTAACCAAGTGGTCCAGACTATATCATAGAATTGCTCTGAACAATTTTGTTTTGAGACTTGATGAGCCCCCAACAGACTTCTTTAGAACTACCAATGAGCCACACTCAGCCAGATCTACACTGATGCTGATCTCCTGTGTCCTTTTGAGCTCCACAAAATATATTCAACTGAGAGAGAAAGAGAGAAGCAAGGCGGTATGATAAATACTCAAGGGTTGTTAGAAAATAACAGAGTCTAAAAAGGTTGCCTATAGAAGGAAGCACATCTCTTCCTACTGTGTTTCCAGGCCTGGCTCAAACACCTCAATCTTCCTGGAATAAACTATCTCTTCCCTCTGACTTTCCTCAGCACTGACTACTTAACATTGTAATTCCTCACTTATTCATTTACTCAACAATATCTATGCAGCACTCAATATGGAAAAGGCATCCTTTTGGGAGCTGACAACATAGCAATGAACAAAACAGGCAAAATCTCTGTCCTCATGGAACTTACATTTTTGTGGGAAAAACATACAATAAACAAATTAGAAAATCAATATATTGTTACAAATAAATATAAAACATGTAAAAGGAATAGGTAATGAAGGGTGTTTAAACAGTATGTTTAGAGAAGTGCACCGGAAACGGTAGCCTTATTGCAAAGACTTCAGTGAAGTGAGGCAACAAGCCATGCAGAGATTTGGGCAAAGAACATTCCAGGCAGATGGAGCTTCAAGGATAAACGCCCTGGGCAGGAGCATACCTGCTGAGTGAAGGAAGGGCAAGAAGACCAGAACAGCTGAAGGAGAGTAAGCCAGCAGGAAGAGTGGAGAAAAATAAGGCACCGGTTGGACTATAAATTTCTAGACAGTAGGGTTCGAAGCTGATTCAGCCACACAGCACTTATGTAATGGTATCTAGTGACAGTTTACCAATAAATATTTGATGAAAGAAGATGGACAATTATTTGATTGCACAACATTAATATCGAAATTTTCACAGTATCATGGATATGGGACCAAAATTAAAATAAAATGCAGTAGTTAGCTTTAGAAGGGACTGGAGTAAGGGAGTCATAAGATTGAAGCCATTTAGAACAATTGAAGTCATTCGTGTAAAGCATGATGGACGCCTAAACAAAATGGAAGCAATGTGAACCGAGAGGAGAGGATGGCCTGGAGCAATAGGATAGTTTAGAGGTTAAATCGAAACTGTAAATTCTGTATAATTGGTCATTGCCGCGCGGAAAGTCTGAGGAGGGCTTTTCTTCTCAGAACTGAGATAGTCTGCCCTTGCATACTACATGGCTCCAAATTGCTCACTTCCTGACTCATTTTGGATGCTATTTGTTCCATCTATGGTTCTCATTCGCCCTCTGTCTCCTCACTGCCTCTCTGATTTAGATCCACATCTTGTTCTGACCTCTGTATCCCTTCCCTGGATTTCCCAATCGGTCTCTGATACTGTGGATTTCCACAAGTTTCCAGATATTTCCCCGGATTCTGCCTACCTCTCTCCTAATTTCTCCAGTCCCGTTCCCTTAATTCGCTGCAGCTCTAAACCAAATATATATAGTGCTTCCTATGTTCCAACCTCTGTGTCGGGGACTAGAGTCCCAAATACGAAAGACATTGCCCTGCCCTAGAAGTGTATGGAAAGCACTATCTTGTTTATAGACTTTGACTTGACTGGAAAAATAAAATGCCTTGAAATCATGAGTTTAATACAGAATAAATGGTGAAATTGGGAAATTAAAAAGAAATGGGTTAATTTGTCATCTTTTTAAAATTCCCACTTTAAGATATGAGAGAATAGGCCTATCTCAAGTCATCTATTTTTTTATGAAAATTACAAATAAGTTTATCAAAAATTATTTTCGATACAGGTTACTACTAATCACATCTATATTGTGAATGATGAGTTGATATTGTACAAAGCCAAAAGTTGGAAGCAATGGTGTGGGTCCCTCTATTCCCAGGCAGGCATACATCAAAGGTCACAACTAAGGTGAGAAGACACATCATGCTTCTGCAAAGTAGATTAGAGAAAAAATTTCCAAGCTGTAAATGGCAGCTTGACAAACAACATTACAGGCTGTATTCACTGAAAATGCTGCAGACCTGGCACCCTCCGGGGCTATAAATCACAATGAGTCCACAGAACATTACTGGAAAATGGAGAGCAGGAAGGAGACTGTGCGAGTGTGACAGGCCCTCAAGCCTTGGCTTGCTGAAGACTAATTGAGGGAGATTCAATGCTGCAAAATCCAGCATCATAGGAAAACCAGGAAAGCCCTCCTCACAGAAGAACACTGCAGAACAGACCCCAAACCTCAAGCACCCTTGGGTGAGGCTAGGTGTGGGGAAGTTAAGGGAGCACCACTCCTAGGAGTGAAGGCAGGAGGGAGGACTCACTCTGTTTCTCATTCCCTCTCCCCCAACATTCCTGAACGTTCTTTTTTAAATCAGGTGAAATCAAGTATCAAATCAATATGAAATGCAACCTTAAAAGAAAGTGAAACTCAAACATAAAGGGAGAATGTTATGCAGAAGTGAAGGGGGTTGGTGAGCATCCCTGCCTTTCTGATGTCATGGTAATAATAATGACTGGAGAACTTATGAGTTGATTATACATCTACGAATCTGGAGGGTTTTCTATCCCAGTTGGCCAACCCATTTGCTTGTCTCCAGCAAGCTCCTTCCTGGGTCACTTTTTGACCTGTGATCAACAGCAGTGAAGGACACACACTCAAACAAGGTCACAATAGCCAGGCATTCAATTAGCTGAGGCAAATGAGCTGTGTGACCAGATTGGGAAGCTTGTCTATAGAGTCCAGGAAAGAGCAATGCAGAGCTCTAGGTTGAGGGTCATGGAAAACATCCAGCTGGGTCATTCAGAGGTCCAGAGCTCTAAGAACAAGTGCTTCCTTGAGTCATCTCTGCATAGTGAAACCCTTTTTTTTTTAATTTTGAGCTGCTCATTGATTTATTTTTTCACTCATCAAATATTCACTAAACACCTACCAGGTATGCTGTGAGCCAGAAGCATTGCACATATTACACACCAGCTGTACACTGAAATACTCATATGGTCCCCATCCAGTTTATGATGGTTCTTTAAAATTATTTTTCTGACTAAATCAGATGAAGAATTTTGAGTATTGTGCATATGCAGTCACTTTTCTTAACCTCACGTTTCCATAATGCAGAGCATCTCATATGTGATTGTAAATAATGATGTCAAGCTAACAGGAAAGTTAAAGATTATTTTTCCTAAATAACTGCAACTGAACATAGTGTATCAGCCTAGCTAAATGCACCAAGCTTGAAGGAGTACAATATTGCCCATTTTCACCTTTTTTGGACACTTATTCTGCCTTGGAAGAGCTTGTAAGGCAATTCTTTCCAGTCTGTGTAAAGACACAAACATAGGGTGATAAAGGAAAGAGATCTACCTTTAGCATCACTACATTTTGTGCAAAGCCTCCATTTCTCTCTCTACCTGTGACATGTGATGTGAGCCCTTGACTTCATAACCCAGTAGCCAGTACCCTGCCCAACATCCCTTTCCATCAAGCTGTCTTTACATTGGTATAATGAAGGCTAAGATTCATGCAGCATTTCCTTGTTAGAATTTCATATAGCTTTTTTTAGATTATACAAATATAGCCTTTATTTTGTTGACATATCTTTTTAACTTTACTAAAATCTTATTAAGTTTGTTTTTGTAAGATCTCTATTTCCATAGGTTTAGAGTAGTTTGCCCCAACTATTTTCATTATGAGCTTTGTTCTTTTTAGTGAACAATCTTGCCTTAAAACCAGGTTTTTCAAGCAATGCATTTATTGTACCATAGCTGGAAAGCCAGTATGTGAGTACAAGCTTATGTTCTGCCTACTTAGAAGCCCATATTATCCACTTAATAATATGGTCTTTTCAAGCGAAAGACATCGGCAGCACAAAGTTGAGGGGTGCCATCCTTAGGTCAAATAAACAGAAAGGATAAAAACCTGTGTATCAGATGATGGTTTGGAGTATTCTTCATCTAAGCTTTTCTACTCTTCCCTTTATCAAGCTGTGTTAAGAAATCTTTAACTTTATAGAGTTATTCATTAAAAATTCAAATTTTAAAATTTAGCCTAAATCTTAATAAAGGAAACTTCATGCAGTTTAGATAAAAGAATAATGTTAAATGGTACCACAGGTAGAAATAAATTTTAAGACTGTTACAGTTGAGCAAGACTATTTTATTTGAAATGTAAGATAATTTTATTTAATAACTGTAAACTTCATTTTTCACTTTAAGTATTTTGATATCTTCTTAGTATGTGAAAGCTTGTAACATTTGGATTATTCTATCTTTTCCTATTTTTAAACTAAAATAAAATTCCAAATAATTTTTAAAATTAAGAGATTTAATCCCTTACCTTGCCACATGCAAGCTTCTCGCATATCTCTGGTATTTCCTGTATCTCTAAGCATCTTTCTACACCTATTTCCCTTAAAACTACCCACACAGGCATCATTGCATGTATATATACCTGTGGTGCACATGTGTGCACCTGTGTACACACACACACACACACACACGCTTACCTGAAGTAACACTGTACACTCCAGCAATACTAAACCATGCATATTTTCCATGCATATTGCCTCTGTGCCTTTATAAATGATATTTCTTCTATTTGAAAAGCCAGGTTCTACCAGTTATTTCCACCACCTTGGTAATACTTATTCATTTTTTAAGTCCAGGTCATGTTGTCTTTTTCTGGAAGTTTTCCTGACTCTCCGAGAGCTATGATCTTTCTTTCCTCCATGTTCTGGGGTCCAGCGCAGTTCAGAGGGAATGGCCAAGAGCACCATTCATGCTGCCTTATGATTGTCAGTCTCCAAACATACATTTTATTTCTGTTAGACTGAAAACTATGTAAGAATAGGGACTATCTGCTAGTAGTCTTTGTATTTCTTAATATGTATGTTCCACAGTGCCTAACATGTAGAAGACACTAAATAAATATATGAAAACTAAATGACTTGGCCATCCAATCAAAAGATGCCAGCAGTAATTCACAGGTAACCTTGTTTTGTTGTCCCTATAGCACCTATTACTATTTGATGTTTTCTTGCATGTGACTCTTTCATTATTGCTTTTTGTCATCAGAATACAGGCTCCTTAAGAGTGGGATTTTGTTGTTGTGCTCACTTTCATCCCAAAGCCTAAACAAAACATATTCTCAATGCCTGGAACAAATTTTGCTTTCTTCAATAGCAAGCTTCTTAATAAATTAATAATAAGTTCAGTACCTCCAGGGAGACATTAAAATACTCTGATTTCAATTAAATAGTCTCATTTCAGAAGTATGAAATTCCAAAACCGATTTTTCATTAATTTTAGAAAATTTATAAAGGCAAGTATAATTAAGTAATGAAGAACACAAGTTTCAGAAATGTAAAATGAAATTATTATTTGCTAATTTTGCCTCTTTTTTTATTTGTCTGAATCTGGGATAATCATGTATTTATGTTATTAAAACAAATACTCTTAGATAATATCAAAACGGGCTGATCATTAAATTTAAAAATTGATCAATAGGATGACATGAGTCAGTAGCCAACATTAAAAATGAATAAGATCATAGAACAAGAGAGAATTACTGCAATGACCTAGCCAGTTATTCAACACTATTATATTTTAATTAAAAAGTCATTTAGTAATGACTGAATCATTCACTAATGATCTCTAGAGGCAAAAGAAATAGGGACTGATGTCTCTAAACAGCTTCCTGTGATAGCATTTAGATCAACTGAGCCTAATAAAAGTAGGACGTAGTTATCACTCTCTCCTCAGCCCTCATGTAATATATAATCAATGTTTCATTTTTGACACATTTTGCTTTAAATTGTGCATTAAACAAGCATCTCTTTAGTATCTATCGTGTACTAGGCTCTATGCCCTAGCCTCCTCTTTAATCTTATTTGAATTAATTTATCTTTTCCTGTTTTTAACCTAAAGTAAAATTTCAAGTAATTTTCAGAATTAAAAGATCCAATTTTTTGCCTTGAGAGAGAGAAACAAAAGTGAATGAGAGAAGCAAAAGTAAGTCAAACTAGGGACAATATAACCTATAAATATGATGGTTTAATAGAAACATGTTAAAAAAAATAATTGGTTACATTGAAAGTGATTCATTCCCCTCTGAGAGTTGGGGAAGGATCCCAGAGTTGGAGACATTTGAGGTGGGTCTAAAGTCACACAGATCTGGGTCAGTCTGGCTAGATCTTAGAGGGGTCAAGTAGACAATAACAGAATTTCTGAGGAAGGTTGGAGCCAAACTGAGAAAAATCTAGTTTTCTAAATAAAGTCATTGGATTTTAAACTGTTAAGTGATGGAAATCAAAAGGACGTCTTTAATTAGGGCAATGACCTGATCAAACGTGATTTTGAGAAAGATAATTCTGACTGCTGCATAGAAAAGAACTGAACTGGAGAAGGTACACTGAAGGGCAGGAAAGAATGGAGGCTGCTTCATTACCCTGAGCCACATATGAGCATCTGGACTAAAACAGAAGCAGAGGGGAAGAAGAGAAAAGACTGAATCTGGGCAACATTCCTTAGGCTGAGCTAACAAGGGATGGCGTTTGAGGTGAGAGACTGGGGGTGAAGAGGCCTGTGCTTCTCCCTTGGGGCTGTGTTCACATAGTGACACCATGACCCAAAACTGAGAACGCAGAGCATTCAACAGGTTCAAAGGAAAGATAAGCTAGTTTTTGCTATATTACATTTCATTCACTTGAAGATCATCAGGAGGTAATGGAAATATTTATCTATAGTCCAGGAGATATGCAAGTCTGGATTTAGAAATCATGGGTATTAGGGGAAATAAAGGAACCCTGAGAGGTGGAGAGTGAGAAAATTGTACAAGAAAATAGTAGCTGCCATTATGATGAGCGAACCACTCTGAAAACAGACCCACTATTATTAACACTCTTCCTTATGTCATGTCCCTAGAAACTCTAATGACAAGCACCTCTTCTGTTAAAATTCACACTTGAGGCATTTTATTAGGTGATTTTCTAGGACATGGCTTACTACTCGTTTCATCTTCAACCCTGGCATTTAAATGGTTGGAGTATTCACTTATCACATCCAAAGTCTGTGGCTACTGGATGATAGATACAAACTTGTGGATAGAGCATTCTTCCTTCGAAGGAGCTATGGATCAACATGGTACTGAGGACCCAGTGAAGGGTTAAAGTTAATTAATTTTTAAAAAGCAAAATTTTTAAAAAGGGCTTACTGATAATTGTCTTTTAATCTAAATCTACGATAAAAATTCATGAAGCTTTAGGGTGATTGCAATCCCCATTTTCCCATTGAACAGAGAAATGGAATTCTCCAAAAAATGGAGCATCTTGGCAGGTTTGATTCCTTTCATCAACATAAATATCCAGTTATGTGGGATCTTTGCCTTGCAGGAATCCAACATCTTTCCCATATAACAGTCTTCTTTCCAACTGTCATCGAATAAATCAAAATCACCCTAACATATCATAGATATTGTCCTGTGCCCTTGAGAACCACTCACCTAAGCTGTTGTGAACCATAAAAAGTCAGCCCTTTTAGCATTTAGCCTCTGACATAAATAATCCTGGTCAAATACCTGAGCAGCATATATCAGTTTAAGAGTTTGATCACTGGCACAAGCACCTGCATCATTAGGACAGAGTGATTTCAAAGGAAAACAATTTTTTTAAAAACTTTAGATTTCTTACATATGTTCACTTCCCTTGTCATCAAATGATAGCTGGGAAATTTTTAAAAATCAAAGTTTGGGATTTTCAGAAGATGAGAGCAGGAACGCTGAAGAGAAGAATTAATTGGTTGGGAAAATTTCCAAGAAAAATCTATCTGAGATGAGGGATCACTCTTTCTTTTGACTCAGTAATATTCAGAAATATTGAGGGATGAAATAAAATCTCAACATGATTTGACTGTAGCCAGAGCCAGAATTCATTCTTATGACAACTTTTTAAAATAATAAGATGGAAATTTCTAATCACTATAGTGACTGGCTAGTTTTTACAAGACTGACATTTCAGATGAACAACAACATTACTCAAGTAGGGTTTTTTTGCAGCAGACAAAAAAAAATCACCAAAGCAAATAACCACACTCAACTTCTATGAATCAGATCCCAACCTGACTATACAAAGATGCAAAGAGCATGCTGCATGCCATCCACCACCCTCCTTGGCACAGCTCACCTCTGCTTAAAAGTCTTCCTGACATTCAAAGACTTCAACATTTAAGTAATAGTATCAATTATAAGCCACATTTTTTTAATTTAAAAAATATATAATTACAGTTGACTACAGTATATTACTTTCAGAAGTGCAATACAGTGATTAGGCATTTATACAACATATGAGGTGATCACCCCAATATGTCTAACACCCATCTGACACCATACATAGTTATTATATTCCCTATGCTGTACTTTATATCCCCATGACTGTTTTTATAATTGACAATTTGTACTTCTAAATCCCTTTCACATTTTCACCCATCTCTTTAATCCCCCTCCTATCTGGCACCATCAATTTCTTCTCTGTATCTATGAGTTTGTTTCTGTTTTGTTTGTTCATTTATTTCATTTTCTAGATTCTACCTATAAATGAAATTATATTGTATTTGCCTTTCTCTGTCTGACTTATTTCACTTAACATAATACCTTATAGGTCTATCCATGTTATTGCAGATGGCCAGATTTCATTCTTGTTTATGGCTGAGTAACATTCCATTGTGTATGTGTGTGAGTGTGTGTGTGTGTGTGTGTGTGTGTGTGTGTGTGTGTGTGTGTCTCCTGTATTCATTCACCTAGCAGTGGACATGTAGGTTGCTTTCATATTTTGGCTATTGTAAATAATGCTACAAGGAACATAGGGTGCAAATATCTTTTCAAATTAGTGATTCGGAATTCTTCAGATTAATACGCAAAAGTAGAATTGCTGGGTTATCCATGTGCTTTTTTTAGCTCTTAAACACAACATTTGGTTGAGAGGCCGAGGAAGATAGTACTATTTTTTCCTAAACTTTTTAAATAAAATTATCACCTTATAGTCACTCCTTTATATGCAGCCCTACAGTCAGAAAATAAGAAAAATTTGAAGTCTCTTCTAACTTTGGCTTAGTGGTTAGCAAAGTAAAGAGTAATATGATTCTATCTTCACACTATCCCAAAGACTTCTGAGCCAGATATTTATAAAATGTCAAGAAAAAGATGGCAATTTTACCTGCCGGAGACCACTGACTAAGATCAAACAGTTCCCGAGAGGGGGAGTGAGGATTGAGAAAAGAGAGAGACAGACAGAAGATAGAGTCCGGAGGGCGAACAGTGAAGACTGCACCCCGAGTTTATTTAGCACAGCATATATGTATATATACCCTTGGAGAAGCAACACCCACACCTATGCAAATGATCGCTGACCTTTATGTAAGTTCTCACAAAACATCTTTGTTCCTGTTTTTGTCTCTTATTCCCTGGGGCAAGAAACATTCAACATTAAGCCAAACATCCTTCTTCACTAACTAGCTATCCATTAAGCCAAACTTCCTCAAGTAACAAGCTATCCATTAATGAGCCCACCTGCTCTGCAAACTTCTAGCTTGCAGGCAACGCCAACCCTGTCTGCAGGGCATTCATCAAAAATGGCTCCTCTTGCCTAGAGTACACATATATACAGGTCCTTCTCCAGTTTCCATGCTCTGCATCTTGGATAGTCTGTGGGTGTCCAGTTCCTCTCAGAGAGAGCGCCTAGCTTTACCAAAACCTGGTGAGTGACTAGAGCAGCTGTGGGAAAGAGACACACAATGCAAGCTGGTGTTTTCTGAGGCCTTTGTCCTGAAGCACATTCCTCATTTTTCATAGAGTAATAGCCAAAGTTCTTACCATGAACTAAAAGATTCCATAGTCTAACCCTCCATTTCCATCTGTCCCTACCTCCTACTCCTCTTCCCTCACTTGACCTACTTCCACTACCCCATGTTCTTGTTCCTCTCCCATACTTCAGGCCTTTTGCTCCAACTGATCCCTCTGCCTCAATGCCTCTTTCATCAGAAATCTGCTTGGCTCATTCCCTTAACAATTTCCAATCTGCTCAGAAAGACCTACACCAACTCTCTTGTTTAAGGCTGGACATCTGCCAGCTCTCTTTAACACCTTTATCCTCCTATATCATTCTTTATAACATTTGCTTCTAATGTTCTATAAAGTGTATGTATTAGTTTTATTATATGCCACCCTCACTAGAAGCATCAAGGGAGCAGGGATTCTTGACTCCTTGCTCACTTCTGTATCTCTAGAATCTAGATGAGTACCTGGCATATAGTAAGCACTCAATAAATATTGAATGAGTGAATTTACTTTATTTAGCAATTACAAAAGTGATTCTATGTATCAGGCACTGTTCTAAGCACTGTGCAAATATTGTCATTTAAACTGTGGTAACAACTCTATAAAGAATGAGTTTTTATCCCCATTTTACAAAAAGAAAACTGAGGTGCAGTAAGTTTAAATGAAATTGCCCAAAGTCACACAGCTGGTAACTGACAGAGCCCCTTGGTGCTCCTAATCCCTGCTTTCTGCTAAATGAATGAATTAAACATGGTAGAATCTCTATTTTCTGCACTTGGACCTAATCGTCTTACTATAACTGAATTAATGATCCTAGTGTTTGATAGTGACCTAATCAAGTCACTGTGCTGGCCTTCTGCTTCCCTGGAAGGGGAACTTGTAGTTTATTGGGTCTCCAGAGGCTAGTAACAGAGAAGAGAGAGAGAGAGCGAGAGAGAGAGGAAAATAGGTGTATGTACGAGGCAGATCACAAGAGAGGTATGAAAAGGATCAGAACAAAACTCGCAAATTCAGAACAAGGTACTGGTGGACACAGGGCTGTGGAAATAGGTCTCAAACCTACTGGATCAACTGGAGACACTTCCTTGGGATCCACCTTACCATGCTTCTACTGGGCTGGGGCTGCTTCTGGTGATCACAGGGCCTTCGATCTACCTGTAAGACAGACTGACACATATTCACATATGTGATTTATGCAGCTAACTATAGCTTTTTGGGATCATTATCTCAATGTTTGGAAAACATTTAGGATGATTGAAAGGGGGTAATTAAAATTTGAGAGAAGGCATACTTCTTACCAATTTTCCATTGAGTCAATACCTAGGGAATTTCTGCTAACAAACTGTTGCCAAATAAAGATCCTTCTGAGTTTTCTTTAATTAATGAGATGGCTTGGTTATAGTTATTCCATTAATTGTTTAAATGCAAATAAGTGCTATTAAAGATCTTGAAAATTCTTTCCTTTTAAATATGTTAAATCTTCCACCTTGTCCTCTCATTTCTGTTCTTAATTTGCCTAGTAAATCCTCTTTTAATCAATGGTACCAAAATAAGTGTTACCCAAACTGTAGCGGAATTATCACAAATTCTAAATTGATGGAACCTAAATGGAACTAATAAATTGTATTTGTGCTCTTAAAGGAGACAAGATTCCACTGAGTCTGCATTTACTATGTAAACAGGCAGAGTAAAAATTAATGAAAGAATTTGTGAAAATGGGAACTTTCAATGGTATAAACAATTTATGCTCTCTGATAAGATATTAATATTGGATATATAAAGCTAGTCTTTGAAAAAGTATACTTCAGTGACTCTTAAATATTCTTTGTTATTAGAAAGGTGAAATCTTTGCTTTAATACGATTCTGTTTTCTGCCTGTCTGGATATGGGGCGAGGGGGAGGGGTTGGGGGCAGCAGAGATATTCAACCATAATGAGAGGCTGTGATGGACGCAGCTAAGCAGTCAGGCTACCTTGATGTAAACCTGACAGCCTTTCCTCTTTAAAACCTTGGCAAACAGGTCTGGAATATAAACAAATATCAAGAAGGGTAATGCAGACAAGAGAGAGGAGAGAGCTATTCTCCTTTCAGTAAAGGAATTTCCCTGGGCCTTTCTTGCTTCACCAGGAGAATCCACCTCTGTGGGTGTCTTGTTCCTTTTTCCTCTAGCCTAACACATCCCTGCCCCGCACTTCAGTCTGAGTAAATTTACTTTCAGCACACCTTGTTCCAGGACTTCTTTTGTCTAGATTCTACAAAAGGTCAGCCTGACACTGCTATATTCCATCTATATTCCATGCTGCTTTCGGAAATGGTAAGAAGTGCACCTTCTACAATGCATTCTTTACTGGGGCAGAGCCTTACTTCTGAATAGACAGTTTATTTTGTTCAGAGCTTATTTTGTGTTACTGTCCTATAAAATCAATATATGGGTCTCTATTTCCATAACTTTGGCACTAATTGCATACAGGATGCTTTATTAGTTAAAATTGCAAATCAGTCTTCTTGTATATCGTTATATTATTACCATGGTCTCCAAATCATGTGTCATGTTGCCAGGTAGGAATAAGTCTACAACCAGATAAAAGAGCGGGAAAGCAGAGCAGAATTTCAGATTACTGTGATAGATCAGTTTCCTCCTACACTAGATGATTTTCCAAATCAGTCCATCACTGATCAGAGGTCATTTGGCAGGTGTGTGTAATGGGTGACAGACAAGCAGGCAGTGGTGTATTAATTAAGATGTGTTGATGATGTGAGCACAGGTGTTTGGCAGAAATAACATTCCAAATACTATTATGGGCAAATAAGAATGATGCCCTATATACATTAGGAGCCATCTCTTTTTGAATTAAAAGCTAGGTGTACCAAGAGAAAGCATTTTCTCTTCAACATGGAGACTTCAGATGAGGGATGAGGACATGGCTTGGTAAATAACATAACAGAGAAATGGATTGTGAGAGAGACGAGGACCCCCCCCCCAATACTACTCAGATTCAGCTTCCAGGATAATTTGCCATTAAATCAAATCAATAAATATTTACCATATGCTATTTCTTATGTTAAAGGATCATAAAAATTGGTGTTCTAAAACACTTGAAAATTTCCCCAGTAACTTTCTTGTTTTTATTTCTATCTCAGTTTTTCTTAAACCAGTAGGCATAGAAGACATATTCCTTCTTAATCTATTGCTTAATGGTTCAAATGAACAATAGGCAGAGGAGTTCATTAAATTAGTTCAAGGTTATCTATGAACAGGCCCTTCATCTTATTCAGTTTGAATGCTTGATTTATAACATGATCTATCTTGAATGATTTTGATGGATAACTAGAAACAATTAGAAACATAAATAAATATCCCAGAATCAGGACAGATTTCATAAAGGATCCAGTGCAAAGATTCACATGGCTAATAAATTGAAACTATTAAGATAAATGATCTTGCATATATTTGATTTTTCTTTGTAATCTAACTGTTCAAAAGGGCAGAAATCTTCAAATTTTCATTCAATTTAGAAAATATTATTAATGGAATATTGTTACAATGCTCTTGTTTTACATACTTTGAGGATAGTTAACGTTTCATGTTTATCAGAGATTGTACCAAGAGCTGATATACACTTCTGTTTGTGACAGTATGTTCTGTTAATAGGGTCTCCTGTGATTTTCCATTTTTAGATTTTTGTCTCTCCTTTTCTTCTGTTTGAGCCTAGATGACTGAGTCCCAACATCAGTTCTAAAAGGTTTTGTGCAAGTTCACATACAAATATGTGATACTAGTGCATGTGCAAGTGTGTGTACAAGTATCATGGGCAGGAGAGGAGAAAGCCAAGACTGTTTAGAATAAAAATGGTTTCTGTTCTGCCAAGAGGTCCTGAAGGAAAGTGGGTCGGATGACCCAAGAAAGCATGGGCTTTCTCCCAGTGACATATGGAGGTCTGCAATGCAATCTATAACTTGTGGGCATGAAGAGAAAGCAAGATAGTACCTGATCTCTTCTGGATTCTGCCACCACCATGCCAGGAGCATTTCCTCCTCCAAAAGCCATGGTCCCAAAGGTTTCTTTTTATTCCAAGTTATGTTCACAGTTTTCACATTCTACCAACAAAGGGAGTGTCTTCCCCACCCAACAGCTCAACAGTTTAGGTCCTCGAGGAGCCATTCTTCCATCGACACAGCCTCTGTCTTCCTCATTATTGAATAGACAAAACACTGGCTGCTTCTGTTCCATCTTCTGCAGCCATTGTGGCTCCATCTCGAAATTTCCTTCAAAAACCAAAACTTTTGAAATTCTGACTAAAATATGTTCAAACAAAAGGAATAAACTGTCCCTCACTTTCTTTTTCTCCCCTACCTTGTCTTATGAACTTTTCTTAACCAGTGGTGAAAAATTCTATTGTTCTACTAAAATGGATATGATCAGATGACTCCAAATGTAAACAAAATAGTTCAGTGCTATAAATCATAGGAGTGAATTTGGGTAATTACCGTTACTTTTCCATAGCTTAGATTAATCAAACTAAGACACTGACACCAAGACATCTTGTGATGAGAAGCCACTCACTCTCCAATTGCAATTAGTGTCAATAATGGTGAATAGGCATGTTAGAAAAAAATTCTAAGCCAATTAACATATTCCAATTTTTCTACTAGCTAGTTCTTTCTTAGAATTTTGACCTTAATGGGTAAATAAAGCTATACGCTAATTGGTTTTGCAGAACCTAAAGTTATAAACTGAAAGAAACTTCAACAAACATTTCAGGCCCGCCTGGGTACAATTGAGTTACAACAGTGGGTGAGGGGTTCCTCAAGGAGCCGCCATTCAAACAGCACTTATTGCACATGATTTCCCAGTATGTATGTGTTTTATCATCCTGAAATAAATTATAAACTCCTCAAGAGTGGTAGACACTTTGCTCATCTTTACATCCTACATGGTATTCAGTATACAATTGTAAAGTGAATTCATGAAAAGCAGAACATCTCTAAATGAAGTAAGTGGTGCAGCTTAAGCAGCTCATTATACTAAACAATATGTATATCTTAAAAGAAGGGGGAAAGGAAGGGCTTTCTGGAAGCCAAAGGATCTCTCAGTACAAGAGAAATTTCTTTGGTCCAAGCAAGGGCAGCTATAAGAGACATAACTTCCAGGTAAGAAAAGTAAAAAGTTCTCAAAGTTCTTCGAGAGCACACCCAGTCCTGACCTGACTTCAGCCTGTCAGTAACACAGAAGCCATCTGTCTTAGTCGGCTTAGGCTGTTATAACAAACACTGCCTCCTGAGGGGCTTAAACAACAGATGTTTATTTCTCACAGCTCTGGAGGCAAGAAGTTCAAGATCAAGCTTCCAACACATGTGGTTCCCCAATGAGATACTTCTTCCTGGCTTGCAGATGACTGCATTTTCACTGTGTCCCCACATTATGTAGAGAGAGTGAATGAGCATGCTCTTCCTCTTCTTATAAGAGCACTAACCCCATTGCAGGGGACCCACCCTTATGACCTCTTCTAAACCTAATTACCTCCCAAAGGCCCTCCTTCAAACACCATCACATTACAGGTTAGAATTTCAACATATGGATTTTGAAGAGAAACATTCAGTTCATTACATTATCCCAACTCTTGTCACAGATGTCCATCTCAACCTACTAGAGAAATAGCCCCAACAGAAGATAAGTTTTGCTTTATAGTCAACTTAGCTAGTGTGTATCAATGTCTCTTGATTGAAATACATTATTTGTATGTTTTAAGAAATTTTATTTAAATTTTTATAAGTATTTTAAATTTTTATAAGTAAGAAAAAATAGTGCCCTTGCATATTTTCTAATAAAATGGCCTAATCTTATTTCTGAAAGCAATGTTAATTTTAAATTATTACTCTTTTTTTTGGAAGGGGGCAAGCTCATACAGTTCCTTAGAGAAATAAAAGTGTATAGAATAATGAGAAATTGACAAATTGGCAACTTGAATCAAATGAAAACTTGGTTTGATTTTAATCATCTTGGAGACTTTCTTACTTTTCCTGTTTTGATCTGATTCAGGGCTTTCAGCTTCAGTTCCAAGTTGAATTAGTTCATTTGTGATTATGTGGCAAAATTAGAGCAGACTGATTATCTGGGTTCAGTTCAAGGTGCACCAAACTGTTTTCAATTTTTCCACCTTAGCATTCATGATTTGCAGGTTTACTTTTATTCCCTGCTATATACACATGTGGCTGCATGCAGACATACCCATATTAAACCTCAAACCCATTAAGGTATAATTTCATTTGAGGTCAGGGTGGGTGGACAACTAAAGAGAACTCATTGAATCTGCTTTCTGTTCCTAATGGAGGGAAGAAGATAATGTGAGGGAAACCTCTGTGTGCACTGCCAACTTGAGCACCTTGGCAGAGAGCTCCACTGTGGCTCTGTCCCATGGAGAGATGCCCCCATGGCAGGTGGAAGGAAGGCTAAGCCATACTCTGCCCTGATATAGGATGTGACTTTAAGAACACAAAATGTGAACACAGAAGGGATCACTCGAATGACTCTCTCATACCAGATGAGCATTACAGCACTTAACAATAGCCAACCCATGCCTAAGTGTCCAAAATCACTGCAAGAGGGCAGAAATCTTCATCACAGCATCTCACCTAGCAACTTGGATGCACAGGACCCCTCCTAGGCTGAACTGTGTGGAGAACCAGTAATGTCCTCTGTTCCCAACTCTTATAGTACTGCTCTTCTCCCACATCCTGCCCTTGGCCAATATGCCCTAAACCTGTGGTCTCAACACCTGATAAAAAATCTGCCCCTGATCTTTCTTTGGTAACAAATTGAAATTCAGTCATTTGGAATAGGACATTTTCTTTGTGTGTGGGGGGGCGGGTGGCGGGGACATTATCCATCTACTCCCTTCCCTATGCCCCTCTGAGGAACCTCTGGGATAAATGAACACTGTCATATAAATGTGGTTAAATGAATTACTTTTCAGAGAGAGATTTACATTTTAACAGACATGAATAACTTGAAGGAATAAATTATTTCTAGAGAAATTTCAGGAATTGATCAACAAAAAACAGAAGGACCTCAGGAAGCCCTGGGTTTGCCTGGTATTCCTGAAATGAATTCATTTTTCTGTGTCTTCCTAAGCCTTCTAGCCAGTGAGTCCAGCCCAAGTTACTCTGGCTTTCAAAACAATCTCCATCACTGTTTCCCAAGGCAGAAAAAACTGATGGCCTCTCCATCCTCACCCTACTCTCACTTCTCTGTCCCCCTTCTCTACACATCCTCACTCAGTGTCTGCTAAGCAACTTAGTAAAATTATTTCATATTTTTACTACCACCACCCATTGAAACATAATTCTGAAGGTATTGCTATGTCAACTCCTGGTCAAATCAGTCCCTTTGATAGAAATACTTATTCCTTTAAATTCTCTTCTAATATACTAATAGTTAATATAGCATCCAAAAAAGTAAGGAGAAATGTGAAATTAAGCTAAATTAGTGATGACATCTGATAGCCTCTAAGTAATGGGTAACAGGCATGATTTTAGGGTCTTTTCCCGTTCTTCAAAGAGAAAAATCCATAAGATAGTTTTCTTTCATATGTTTACTTCTGCTTTCTGATTTAAGTGTGGAGTCATCTCTAGATGTTAATTTATTTCCTTAACATGTTTTATACTAATAGAATTTTTCAAATTACAAAGAATTATAACTTCTAACTGATGCCTTGCTTAGCAATTTATGACTCAGTTTACGGCACAAATCCTTTCCCTGCAGAGATTATGTGAGGAGGCATGCTGGCCTACTATCCCTGTTACTTTAAGTATACACACACACAGAAGAGCAAAAATAGCTGGAGATTGATTATGTTGATTCTCTGAAGAAAGGCAATAGTTCCAATTTTGTATGTCTAATTAGCCACAGCTCTTCAAGAATTGGTGCAAATGTCGTGGGGTTTATAATGTCAGCATTTCATCTGCACAAAAATGCTATTCGATGGCATAAAACCAGGAAAAACTAATGGTCACAGCAGACAGCTTGTAAATTAGACAAAGGTCACTGTGTTTTAATGAACAATGTTGTTAATTAATGAGAAAACAACTAGAACATGAGCTGTTAGGCATTGTGAATTTGTGCGCCCAAAAAATCAATCTTTTCTTAAAATCACCTTGAGTAGCTCAAGAACAAAATAACTGCAAGAAAAGTATTTAAATCTCAAATTATGCAGCAAAGTCATATATATCAATGAAGAAGCATAACAGTTCTCTGTGTGACAAATAAAGATTCTTCCCTAATATCTAGAAAAGAGGCTTAATGCTAGGTTAGTATTCTCAATATATATTCTAGATAGACTGCCTCTTAGGTTTCTACATTTCTATATGCATTTCCTTAGTCTTTACAGAATGGAAAAGATGGCTCTTTGTTTTACCAAAATTCTGTGAGGACAGAAATAAGGAAATGCAACTCTTTCAAAACAGGTGATAAAAATAATAAACATTGCCTTTAGTTCTGTAGAAGGCTGGCAAAGCCAAACTTCTAGGGGCTTCAATAAGGAAGATCAGAAGCACTATTAGTAACACCAACTTTACATTACAGTTTTCCTCTGAGTACATCAAGTACTCTGATTATTATTCACTTATCTCATTAGCAAACACTTGAGTAAATAGTGGGCATCTTATTTCAATTAAAAACAAGTAAGAGAAGATGAACTGATTTATCCTTGAGCACAGCAAGTCACAAGAACCATCTATAAATCCTTTCAATGAGCATAAAAGATGTTTGTTTCATTTGAAAATAAAATAAAGAGACCTCATTGAGAGGATCATTTAGAAACACCATTAAACTAAAATACAGTCAGATCAGACCCAGCATCTGGACTTGAAGAGGAACACATTTCCTCTCTTGAGTCTATACTTTGTTGGCTAGATGACAGAAAATGCCTTTTTTTAATTTATTTATTTGTTTTTATTATAGTGAGATTGGTTAACGAAATCCAGTAAGTTTCAGGTGTACGATTCAACAGTGAAGCATATGTATATTGCATGTGTGTTCATGACCCATAGATTTCTTTCTGTCACCACATTTTTTACCCCTTTTACTCCATTTAACTCCTCCCTTCCTCCTCTCCCCTGCAACTAGTAACCACTAGTCTATTGTCCATGTCCATGAGTCTCTGTTTGTTTGTCCTGTTCCTTTGTTGCTCTTAGGTTTATATCCCACATATAAGTGATATCATGTGATTCTCAACTTTTTCTGTTTGGCTTATTTCATTTAGAATGATTCTCTTGAGGTCCATCCATGTTGTCACAAATGACAGTATTTCATTTCTTCTTATGGCTGAATAATATTCCATTGTATATATGTCTCATAGCTTCTTTAGCCAATCATCTATTATAGGATACTTCGGTTGCTTCCATGTCCTGGCTACCATGAATAATGCTGCTATGAACATTAGTGTGCAAATATCTTTTCAGATAAATGTTTTTAAGTCTTTGAAATAAATACCCAGTAGAGTTATTGCTGGATCATATGGTACATCAATTCTTAGTTTTTTGAGGAACCTCCATACTGTTTTCCACAGTGGCCGTACCAATTTGCAGTCCCACCAGCAGTGTATGAGGGTTCATTTTTCTCCGCATCCTCCCCAACTTGTTATTATAGTCTTGTCGATAACAGCTATTCTAACAGGTATGAGATGATATCTCATTGTGGTTTTGATTTATATTTTCCTAAGAGCTAGTAATGTCGAGCATCTTTTCATATGTTTTTTGGCCATTTGTATGCCTTTTTTTAAATGAAATTTTTTTTGAGATACTTGTAGATTCACATGCAGTTGTTAGAAAAAATACAGAGCTATCCTGCACACACTTGACCCTGTTTCCTCAAATGAAAACATTTTGCAAATCTATAGTATAATATAGCAAGCAGGATAATAACAGTGATACAATCCACAGATTTTATTCAGACTTCCCCAGTTTTGCTTGTACACATTTGTATGTGTAAATTTAATTCTATACGATTTTATCATATGCGGAGGCTTGTGTATCTATCACAAAAGTCAAGACACCAAATAGTTTTGTCACCACGGGGATTTCTCAAGGCGTCCATTAATAAACATGTCCACCTCCCTCCTCCTTCTCTCCCTTCCCCCACAATCCTTGACTTCTAGGAATCACTAATCTGTTATATATTTCTAAAAATTTTTATTTCATAGTCATACTAAGTGAAATAAGCCAGACAGAAAAGGTTGAAAATCTCATGATATCACATATGTGAGATATAAATCTAAAAGCAACCAATGAACAGGACAAACAGAGACTTATGGATATGGACAATGGACTAGTGGTTACCAGAAGGAAGAGGGGAGAGGGTAGGAGGAAAATAAAATGATAAAATATTTTTTAAAAAATTATGTATATATAGTGTGAAAAATAAATAAACTGGCATTAAAATTTTTTTTAATTCAACACTGTTATATAAATGGAATATTATAGTATGTAACCTTTGGAGACTAGCTTTTTTAACTCAGCATAATTCTCTAGAGATTCACCCAAGTTGTTGTGTGTATCAATAGTTCATTCATTTTCATTGTTGAACAGTTTTCCATGGTATGGGAGCTTCTTTAACCCATTCATATGGTGAGAACTTCTGGGTTATTTTCAGTTTTTCATCATTGCAAATAAATCTGCTGTGAACATTTGTGTACAGATTTTTGTATAAACAATAAGTTTTTATTTCTTTGGCATAAATGCCCAAGAGGTCAATTGCTAAGTCATATAGTAACTGCAAGTCAATAGGAAACTATCGAACTGTTTTCCAGAAGGGCCGTACTCTTTTACATTTTTACCAACAGTGTATACATGAGTGATTCAGTTTCTCCACATTCTCCCCAGCATTTTATGCTGTCACTATTTTTTTTAGCCATTCTGATGGGCATGTAGTGTTATTTTGTTGTAGTTTTAATTTGCATCATTTCTCATATAGCTAATGATGTTGAATATCATTTCATGTCTTGGGTATTGTGAATAATGCTGCAGTGATAATGGGAGTTAAAATAAATACCATAATTTATTTGCCATCCATATAACCTCTTTAGTGAAATGTCTGTTTATGTCTTTTGCCTATTTTCTAATTGAATTGTTTGCTTTTTCACTGTTGAATTTTGAGTTTTATATATTCTAGATACTAGGCCTTTGTCAGATATGTGCTTTGCATATGTTTTCTTAGTCTACAGCTTGTCTTTTGACCTTTTCTTTTATAAAGTCTTGTTTATCAATTTTTCCTCTTATTACTTGTGCTTTGGGTATCAAGTCTAACAACTTTTTGCTTAGCCCAAATCCCAACATTTTTCTATGTTTCTACTAAAGACCTTATAGTTTAACATTTAAGCCCATGATACATTTTGAATTGGTTTTTATATAAAGCATGAGATATAGATTGAGGTTCTTTTTTTTTTTGCCTATTAATGACTGAATGTATCAGCATCATTTGTTGAAAAAGCTATATCTTTCTCCATTGAATATATTTTGTACTTTTATCAAAAACCAATTGAGCATATTTGCCTGGGTATATTTCCAAAGTCTCTATTCTGTTTCATTGTTCTCTATGGGTCGGTCTCTCTGCCAATACCACACAGTCTTGATTACTGGAGCTATACAGACAGACTGATTCCTCTCACTTTATTCTTCTTTGCTGGGATTGTTTAACCTATTCTAGGATCTGTTCTTTGCCATAGATATTTTAGAACAAGTTCATTTATTTCTACAAAAAAAAACTGGCTGATATTTTAACAGGAATTTTATAAAACTCACAGATTAATTTGGGGTTTTGTAATTTTCAGCATGCATGTACTGTACGTGTTTTGTTGTATGTAGCTAAACATTTTATTTTCTTTGAAATGGTTATAAATAATTTTTAATTTTTTAATTTTAACACATCCTTATTGTTTGTATACAAAAATGTGATAGATATTTATACATTGATCTTGTATCTTGTAACCTTTATTATTCTAAAAGTTTTTTGCAGATTCTTTGTGATTTTCTCTGTAGACAAGCATGTCATCTGCAAGTGGAAACTTTTATCTTTCCAATCTTTATGCCTTTTATTTCTTTTACTTGTCTTATTATAGTGACTGTATTATTCAACTATGTTGAATAAGAGTAATGAAAGCAATATCTTGCCTTATATTTTATTTTAGGGGAAAGCATTTCATCTTTTATCATTAATTATGACATTAGCAGTAGGTTTTTGCAGATGTTACTGAGATAATAAACCTTTATTCCTAACTTGCAAAGAGTTATGTTGTAAATGGTAAAATTGGATGTCCACATGCAGAAGAATAAATTTCTTTATCTAACACCATATACAAAAATCAACTCAAAATGGATTAAAGACTTAAATGTAAGGCCTAAAATTATAAGACTACTAGAAGAAAACAAGGAAATAACTTCTTGACATTGGTCCTAGGCAATGGTTTTTTGGATAAGACTCTAAAAGCACAGATAACAAAAGCAAACATATACAAATGGAATTGCATCAAATAAAAAAGCTCTGTACAACAAAAGAAACAATCAACAGAATGAGACAGCCTCCAGAACAGAAAAAAACATTTACACACCAAACATCTGATAAGGAGTTAATACCTAAAATATGTAAGGAACTTCTCTAACTCAACAGCAAAAAAAAATAAATAAATAATCCAGTTAAAGAAATGGTAAAAAGGCTGAATAGACCTTTTTCAAAAGAAGACATACAAATGATCAACAGATATATAAAAAGATATTTAATATCACTAATCATCAGGAAAATGCCAATCAATACCAGAATAATATATCATCTGATACCTGTTAGAGTATATTATCAAAAAGACAAAAAAAAATAACAAGTGCTGACAAGGATGTGGAGCAAAGGGAACCCCTGTGCACTGTTGGTGTGAATGTAATAGGTGCAACCACTATAGGAAATAGTATGGAGTTTCCTCAAAAAATTAAAATTAGAACTACTATATGATCCAACAATCCCACTCTTGGGCATATATCCAAAGGAAATGAAGTCAGGATCTTGAAGAAATATCTGCACCGCCACTGTCATTGCAGCATTATTCACAATAGCCAACACATGAAAACAAACTAAGTGTGCGTTGATGGAAAAATGATTTTTTAAAATGTGATGTACATGTACAATGGAATATTATTCAGCCTTAAAAGAGAAGGAAATCCTTGCTATTTATAATAACATGAATGAACCTGAAGGACATTATACTAAATGAAATAAGCCAGACAGAGAAAGGTAAATACTGCACAACCTCAATTATATATGGAATCTAAAAAAGTTGAGCTTATAAAAACAAGGTAGAATGGTGTTCACCAAGACTAGGTGTTGGGGAAGTGAGGAAATATTTCCATTTTGGTTTTGCAAGATGAATAAGTTCTGGATATCTGATTTATACCATGATGGCCATCGTTAATAATATTTTATTGTATACTGAAAATTTCTTAAGAAAGTAGATTTTAAGTATTCTCACCACACACACACACACACACACACACACACACACACACACACACACAAATGTTAACTGTGAGGTTATGAATTTGTTAATTAGCTTGGTCATGGTAATTATTTCACAATGTGTGTGTGTATGTATATATATATATATATATATATATATATATATATATATATATATATATATAAACACCACATGGTACACCTTAAATATATACAATTTTATTTTATATACTTCAATAAAGCTGGACAAAGAGGGTGAAAAAAAGAGAAAAATTAGTCTTCTCATACTTCCATTCCCCACTTATTCTAAATCTGTCAGATTAAGGATGATTTCCCTTCTCTGGCTCAATAGCACTTTGTTTCTTTTTATTGAAATAAGATGGAAATTTCAGGCACCAGGAGACAGAATCTGCTCAAAGTGATTTTCACACTTTTATTCTCTATCACACAAGCCCAAATCTTCCAAAGAGGACATTCCCACAGCCTGCAGCTCTGAGTCTGAAATAAACGCCCCACAATCTGCTGAGCTCTCCTCTCTCACTGCTGCTTACTCAGTGACTGGAGATTTTTGAGGTTATTTTTCACATACTCTGAAACAAAGCCATCACAGGGAATACTAAGTTATGGTCTAGCAAGGAGAAGAGAATTCTTCTCTCCCAAAGCAGAAGTTATGACCCCATGATGAAATTGAATTATAACTTTCTCTTTATTTGGAAAGGACTTTTTCCTAACCTTTAAAAAAAAAAGTAACAAGCAATATTCCTGAACAAGAGGCCCTGAGTAAAGAATTTGTAGATTTAATTTATCCTGCCTCAGTGCATCATAGAAATAGTGCAGAGGCAGCCTCCTTTACTTGAAAATAATGATCATATATTTTTTGGTGTCAGCTATTCCCATGAAAAAAGAAAAATCGTGATATGGTTGTGCCTTGGGACTCAGGCCACATTTGGGATTTTCTTAGCATCCTTTATAATATGGACTTTCACCAGTAGTGTGCAAAACTTCCTGGCACAAATAAAAGCCAGGGACAACAATAGAAAATTAGACTTGCCATTAAACCTGGATGGGACACAAGCACAGCTACATGGGCATCTTGGACCTCAAGATGCTTTCTACACATGGGAAAATGTAGTGGCTCAGCAACAGGTGATATCATATGGTAGCCAGCCTAATGAATGAATAGATTCAACTATCTAGATATATACTCAAAACCAAAATAAAGCCAAAACAAAACCCTCATTAATGAGTATTGATGGTATATATTGACCAATATATTGACCATAGTTTTAGTTATCCGCATAAAGTAATCTTCAGAGATTTATTCCACAGATAGCTCTACGTCACTGTAAGTAAGCAACAATGGTACTGGAGATTTATTTCCCATTATGAGAAATTTTTGTGGATTACTTAGCACAAAATAATGGGATAGAATGATATATTTCTACTAGGCATTTCAAAAGTGCAACACATCATCACATGCTCTGACAGAAGAAACAGACATTTGCCTGAAATTTGCAACAAAAATGCCATTTTTCTAAATTTGATAACAGTTTTTACTTTGTTACATAGGGTGGGAGAATGAGGAGTAGATTAGAACCTTTACTTTCTATGCTCTGTACTTCTGTAATGTTTGAATGTTTTAATAAAGATCATACATGACTTTTATAATTAAGCTATTATAGTAAAATTCAATTAATAAATATTCTGAATTATAAATTCTGAGTTAAAAACAAGGGAGGACATTATTTTTTAAAGGAAAACCAATTTCAATCATCTCAGTGCCTGTCTCCATAGGGAAAACGAGGTGACTTTGATAAGCTCGTTCTAGAGATGCTTCTTTCTTACAAATTCCATTTGGTTTCTCATTCTATGGCCCACTGCTTAATGAGTCACTTTAGTTAGCATTTCCCCAAGGTTTACTCACAACTCTTCGTAAATAATCTCAAAGTCATTTTGCTGGAACAGGTGTTATTTTCTATGCAGCTCTCACCAAAGGGCAGCATAATACTTATCAAACTTCAGATCCGAAGAATTTAGGGTCTCATTTCTGGCAAAGGATACATGTGCTACACATGCAATAATGTTTTCGAAATTTGCTGTTATAAAGAGATTTGAACCCCATAACAAAAGAATTCATACTTCTAAATATTTAGTTCTTTTTCTCTGAAAACAACTCTTAAGAGCTTAGAGATTGTGTCACCCCTTGCAGCAAAATGAAGCTCTGTTTTCTGTAAAACTGTAAAGCTGTGTTTTCAGTGTCCTCTCTGTCATTTCAGATATTTCACCAAGCAGATAAAGTCAGCTACATTCTATATTCCAGACAAGGCAGATCCGTAATTCAGCCTGCACAGTTAGTGTTAAAACTAACTCCTAATTTGCAAAGTGTTAGAGACTTGAAAGGAATGGCATTCCATGATAGCAAATGCAGACAATACAAGGTTTCAATATCCTCCAGATTGTTTGATTTGGATAAGAAATGTTCTTAACTTTAGACATTTAACAGACATTTTAGATGAAGTGCCTAAATATCCAGAAACACCCATAGAGCTTCTTGCTATGGTTTGTTCCATAATGCCTCTCTCAAACATGTCTTATTTGATATCCCAGGAGTTCGTGATGATTGTCGTCTTTGGTTTGGAGTTCATCATTCGCATCTGGTCTGCAGGTTGCTGTTGTCGGTATAGAGGATGGCAAGGAAGACTGAGGTTTGCCCGAAAGCCCTTCTGTGTTATAGGTGAGTATCAATGTCCAGATTCCTTGACTCCACATCCTTTTCTTCTATAAGAAATTTTCCTATAGTGCAACATTTAATTCATATTAAAACTAATAATCATGGAGTATTTACCATGAACCAGGCACATTTGTGTTTAAAAGATGTTGACCCATGTAATCCTTAACCAACACTGTGAGGTAGGTATTTTTACTATCCTTATTTTACAAATGAAGAAACTGAGACAAAGAGAGGTTAAGTAAGTTACTAAAAGTCATATAGGTCATACGTAGTGGAGTTAGGATTTGAGCCAGGTAGTCTGGCTCTAGAACATCCACTTGTATCAGTTAAGTTACACTGAACTATATGGTTCTCCAGTATTGCTCTGAATTAGGAAAACATTGATTTCAGTAAGTATAAAAACCTCTTTTTGCTCTACACGATGAGCAGTACCCTTTTTATGCTCTTAATTAACTGGAATAGATAGCAGTGTGTTAGGCTTGGTAATGCATATTAATTACTATGCCTCAAGAACGATTACAAGTATGTTTTACTTTATGCATTGGTAACTTCAGATCAAGTGTTTTACACTCTGAAATATGAATCCCCCCACCACTGCAGTCCCCAAACAAGTATCACATCTCTGCACCTACCTAGGTGCTGTGATTTCAGAGGGATTCCATTCACCTGGGTCCCAACTTGAAATTATACTTCTTAATGAAGATGCCACATAGCATTCTGGAGTTAAGCTATGGGATCTTCTGGAAATACATTTAAAAGTATATCATAAAATTGAAAACCTTATAAATTTTATCTCAATAGAAATAGAGTAAGTTGCCTACGTCGTGGCCTTTTATCCTTAAATATTTCAATATAGATATCCTAAGATTAAAGATATTCTTTTATATAAACTTCAGTAAATTGAACATTGATATAATACTTTATTTAATTTACTGGTTGTATTCCAGGTTTGTCAGTTGACCCAATAATGTCCTTTAATAGCCATTTTTCTCCTCTCCAGTACATAATTCAGTCTAGGACCACATACTGCATTGTTTGTTATGTCTCTTTAGTCTCTTAATCTAGAACAGTTCTTCGGACTTCCTTTGTCTCATGCCAGTGACATTTTTTGAAAAATATAACCTCATGTTCCCCCTTTTTAATAAATGGAATATTCTTCTTTGGGAAGAAGAAAAAGAAAACTCTATACGTAAAAGCTGTTATTGTTGTGGTGGTGGTGGTGATGGTTATTTAACAGCTAAATTCTGTTGTCTTTCTCTTTTTACTTTTTCACTTCTTTGGCAGCCATTCAAATCCAAATACTGAAAATTCTTGGTGAGGCTTATTTATTCCAACTACTTCCAATCTCCAAAAGCTTATTTTTAATTTACAAGGTAGTTTAGAATACTTTCTTCATCTACGATGAGTTTTCTATTTCTATTTTGTTTTGTTTCAGGAATTGTTGAGTAATCTTAGTTTCCTCTTTTACCTCTGTTCCCTGTGGCAGGGGCAGAGTGAACTTAAGAAAGAATCAGAGAAAGTGTCTCGCCATCCATGGGGACTGTTAAGAAGAATATTTTATTCCATCCTTGTTGTGAGGGAAGAGCTGAGTGGGCTTACCATACACTCTCTATTGAGGTAATTTCATAGTATGTACATTTCAAAAGAGTCACCATCTATTCAATCAAACTTTATAGAAATTTGGCTGTGGAAAGCATTGGAGTGACAATAGTGAAATTTAGATTAAATCAATCTTAAAATACCTTGTTTGTCCTTCACTGGAACATTCTATTTGTCCAGCTGCCTCTCCTCTACAAGAATAGCCAGTACTTTTTGGAAATCATTATGCTCTGGAGGAAAGTGGGTAGGTAGCTCCTAGCCTTGAAGGTCTATCCAGCCCCAAGGCATATTAGTGAAAGCATTTGATTTCTCTCCCTGAAGATTTTTTTCTCTTTTTGGATTCTCTGCTCAAGCAACATCATGAAGGACTATAACTTGATGTAAAACTACTGCACAACAAGTACTTTCTGTCCTATATGGGGCCCAAAGAAACAATTCACAAGGCAGATGGTTGGCCGAGATTCACTCAGTTTCTTCAGGATAAGGTCGGTTCATGGATGACTGCAGGAATGTTCCATTCCAGATTTTAAAACCAATTAAAAATTGGTTTAGTTCCAGTTCCAGAGGCAATGCCAATGTATTTTGGCCCCTGAGCTGAAAAGAAAGTTATTTCCCAGATGCCTGCTGCCTTTTGATAGCTGTTCTCAGTTGTGGATAGATCAGCACATCTTAGTCCTTTAATCTTTCTCCTCTTGTCTCAGATCCTTGCAGGTTTTGATATAACACATGTCTCTAAAAATGATGTTATATTATCTGTCATTTTAGATGCCTTTGGACCTACCAATAGTAACCTTAAAAATTTAATATCATATGGTTTAGGTATAATTGCAGTTTAGTTAACTTTTTGGCCTTTTCTTCATTTAGGTATTTTACTGCTAGTAAATTAATTGGTTTGGAAGAAACTTTTATGTATAAATATATAATGAATTCTTATTAGAATAAAGACAAAATTTTTACTTGCATTTAGGATAACTACATATTTTTCAGTCTTTTATTTAATGTACATGTAACAGTTTGATCTATAGTTCAGCTGAAATGATATAACAGTGAAACATGTTCAAATGTGGCCCTTCATTATGAGGTCAGTAAAATTTAACTTACACAGAAGAACCAAATGTAACCTGCCTGAAGGCAACAGACTGTGCCAGATGACAAAACCCTTTGTAGGCCCATTTAATAGGTGCATAAAAATGATTGATGTCACTGGTAAAATGATGAAGTACAATGTGAAGTGAACCTTGTAATTCCCTTGTTCAGCATTTACTGTGGTGAAATGGAAAAAGGAATAACATCTCTCTCATCCGTCCATGATAACTGTTCTGAGTTTGGGATGTAGCTAAGATTTCTCGGGATTCCATGTGTTTGTAAGATGTGATTACTCTGAACATGCCAAATACACACCTAAACAGTCTTAGAAGTGTTGAGCAGTCAAGAAAAGGATGTAGAAAAGATTATGATAGGCTGGCTGTGCCTTGAGTGCTTTTTTTAAGCACACCAATGTTGTTCTTTCCAATTAGAAAGAGACTGAAACCACCCTAATGGTCAGCTATTAAGCCTCCTATAGCACTGAGCCCTATAGGCCAGCTGATAGTATTTGGACACACCTTGATAGATGGCCCACAAGCTAATTCCCAAAGCAAAGTCTTCCTCCTGAACTGCCCACCCTCTTACCTCTGTACTCTAGCCAGAACCAACAGCATTTCAAAAACTTGTTGATGTAAAAAATTATAAAATCATTGTATACTTATGTTGAAAAAACAATTTAAACAACCATAGCCCAAGGAAAGAGAAAAATCTATTTACCTTTTCTTGATTAGGTGCTTCCTTTTGTTGCTATATTTATTATTCTTTGCTTGATTTGGGAAGTTTGCTATGAAAACTGGTAAAATCTTTTCTTGAATTACAAAATTCTTCCTTATACCTATATGTTCAACTTATATCTTTCTCCTAAGACTCTGTTGAAGAAACATTTATACACCTATGAGTGATAATCACTACCTTACCAATTTGGAGAGTCAAGTATATTTGAAGATGACTACCCAGGTTGCCCTTCATTTACCTGGGCTGGCAGCTTGACTGTTTCTCTACATTCAAGCACAAATCACTCACTCAATGGCCTAGGTATTGAGAATGTGTGAAATAACCTCAAAGACTGATTTTGTAATCATTCTTTTTTTAAGCTTTTATTAATGACCTACCTGAAAATTGCAAGTAGTGCCAAAGGCTGGTACTTAGATCAGGATAATGAGCCTAATGTGTCAGGAAGCCAACAAATTACTTCTAACAGTGGCTTATTTGAATTCCCTGGTGACTCTAAAGACAGATATAACAGAACCATATTTTTTCAGTCTTGCAGTGCATCTCAGGGAAGCATAAAATTCAAGCTTGTTTTTAATCTTGGACCTGTATTTGATGCTAAATATAAGGTTTTTCTTAATGTTATTTTAACAGTTTTCCTTCAGTGTAATATTTCCACAAGACAAAAGAGGCAAACCACAGCACAGATGTTTCTCCCATGAGTTGAGCACATACACCTTTGACATGAGATAACAGTCACTCGGAAAATGCCAACAAGTATATTTTTTAATGAGAAAAAAATAACGAAGTCTACAGCCATGCCACCCTGAACAAGCCCGATCCCATCTGATCTCAGAAGCTAAGCAGAGTCGGGCCTGGTTAGTATTTAGATGGGAGCCCACCTAGGAAGACCAGTTGCTGTAGGTGTAAAAAAATAAAAAATAAGGGATTGTAAGCTGACAAGATCCTTGCAATATGTGAGGTCAACCAAGGGTTTACTCACCTAAAATACATACATACATACATACATACATACATACATACATACATACATACTAACCAGTTTCTTACTTGGCTAAAACAAAATCAAAGTTTTATTAAAATCAACCATACAAGCAAGACCACTCTAATATATCTGTGAGTTCATCTCATTAAAAGGCAACTTAAGCTACTAATATGCTCAAAAGTTAAGATAGAAACTTCCAGAACAGCCACTGGCTTCTAAACTGAAGATTTGAGACATTTTTCTGCCTCTCTGACTTCTCCATCTTTTGTTCTAAGACACATTGAACTTTGTCCTAAGTCCTTGGATTGCATCATTTTCTATACCTTCTAATCTCTTTTCTCATTTAGTAGAAATTATGTTCCCTCAAGTTATTTCCTACCTGTCATAGGAAATATGCTACTGCTTCTCTTTACTTCTAAGTGTTTGAATTTCTTTAGCACATATAGACTCCTTGACATGATTCATTGAACAACCTGAGGACAATTAAACTCTGTTGGATTCACTGATCACAAAACATAAAAGGCATTTCAATCTCTCTAGTTAATAATAGCTGATATCTATTATGACCCACTATAATGCTAGGTACTACTCTAAGCACCCTATAAGGATTATATCCCATTTTATAGATGATAAAGTAAGACAGAGCTAAAATAAACGTGTCCACAATTAGAAAGATAGTAGATGAAAGAACCAGGATTCAGTGCTTATGATTTCACTCTAAAAAAATATACTTACCTGATTAACTGTTTTTACTCACAACACTCTGACACCAAATGTGTGGGGTTTTATTTCACACCAACCAATCTCTAACTCTCCAAGCACAAACTGGGGGTTCAATGATTCAATTAAATTCTGATATTAACTACTTGAAGATAGTACAGATTTCATAGGTTAAGGACTTAATCCCACAAGACTCCTCTTCCCCCTAGCCTCAACTTCAGATGCCAGCCACAATGAGGTGGCTAGGCTACACATACTTATGCTCAGCTGTCTACAAATTTGGAAGTTTCCACAACCCACTTCAGGATTGATAATTCACTAGAATGACTCACAGAATTCAGGAAAGCGCTTTATTTACTAGCATAGGTTTATTACTTTAAAAATATAATTCCAGAACAGCCAAATGGAAGAGATGCATAGAGCAAGGTATTGATTGGAGGGTAAGGGGGAAGAGTGGCTAACATGGAGTTTGTGCCCTCTCCAAGCATGTCACCCTCTCAGCACCTCAGTGTGTTCACCAACCTGGAGGCTCTCAGAACCCCATGGCTTAGAGATTTTCGTGAAGCTTTCATTATATAGGCATACTTGATTAAATTATTGGCCATTGGTGATTGAACTCAACTCTAGGTCCTTTTCTCTTCCCAGATGTCTGGGGTTGTAGCTTAAACTTCCAACTCTCAACAATGTTTTGGTCTTCCTGGTAACAAGACCCAATTTTGAAGCTATCTAGGGACGCCACCGCCCTCCACCAGCTACCAGTCATCTCATGAGCATACAAAAGACACTCATTACTCCAGAGATACCAAGCATTTTAGGAGCTATGCGCCAGGAACCAAGGACAATGACCAAGGTATCTATTTTCCATTGTACCACACTACTCAGCTATGAGAAAGTGACCTTATTGTTTATCAGCATTTTTAAATTAAATTGAATAGAATTTTGTTCATTGTCATCAACTCACACACACAAAAAAATATTATATTTTTATGTTCGTCTTTAGTAATTCAAGATGTTTGAATTAGAAGCCAGACTTTACAAAATGACTTTAATTGCAGTGTCAGCCCTAATTATAGCAGGTTTAGTATTAGGTCACCTATAATTGTTCTCTAACTTAAAGGGGAAATTAAGTTCTAAAATAGACTTACTCACTTTGTATTATATTACATATGCTTTTGATCAATATTATCATGAGGTTCTTCATCTTTTTCCCAATTAGAGACATCTTCAGAGTAAGCAATATTACTCCCCAAAAAGCCTTTGAATGTTTGTTAATATTAGTAGACTATTGAGAGACCTATTTAGGCAGTTGTTGATCTGGTGCACAAATTTGAACTTAAAAGTAGCTTGGTTAGCTAACATGACTTGACCATATAGAAAATGCCCTTAGAGAGAAATAAATAACTAAAAATTATTTCCTACTCCTTCTATAAACTTCAGTAGAGCACTATGATATATTGTACTAATATTCTGCACTGTCGAATGTTAAGTAATAAATTCTTTCACAGACAGAGCACTTATTATATGCCAGACATGTTCTTAGGTGCAAAAAACACAAATATCAATAATATTTAGTCCCTGCCTGTAAAAGTACAGTCTCCCATGCCCTGAAAGATGGACATAAGTGGAAGAAGGGAGACTAATTATGTTGCTACAGAGTAAAGATGATGATGGTAAAAGTAGACATGGAGAGAGAATAAAGAATTTCATGATTAATTATATAAGACAGAGGAGCAAAAGGCACCCCAGGTTTTGAGCTTGGTCATCCAACAAACATTTAGACAATATCCACCATGTCTAAGCATGGTTCTAGATGCTGGAAAGGTAATGTGCACCAATGGATAAGGTCCTACTCATAGAAATAATATCCCAGTGGACAGAAAAAAAAAACAATGCACAAACATATTTTTGCAAAACAAGATATCAACTAGAGGTAAATACACTGAAGAAAATGAAACATTGATGAAACAGAGATATTGGAGATTTTTTAGATTGGGTGGCCTGAGAGAGTCTCTCTAAGGAGTTGACACTCAAGCTGACCTGAATATTAAAAAGGAGCCAACCAAGAGAAGATTTAGACACATATTTTTCCATGCCAGAAAATAGTAATTGCAAACATTCTTGAGATCCAATGAGCTTGACTTGTACAAAAAGAAACATAAGGTCATTGTGGCTGGAGTGCAGTGAGCAGTGGGGAGAGTAGTTGGAGCTGATGGGGAGACAGACAGAGGTCACATCCTGAGGGTCATATGAGGGTATATAGTTGCCTGATACAAGGCAGTTTCTAGAGACGGGCCACTAGGTAAAGGTCCACTAGATTGGTGGCAAGCATAATGCTGAATATTTGGGTTTAAAAAAAAAAGTTTTGATCAGGCAACAAAAAGTATAGCTATATGAGGCTCTGGGTCTTTCAGTCATTCATACCTGCTTGAACTTTATACCAGTAATATCCAAATTTTACCCATTCAGAAGAATATAAACCTATTCTCTCTTTCTTTTCCACATAGTTATATATCTACCCTTAGAAATATAAAATTTGAATACTAAAAAGAATATGTATTATTTCTATGAGCCACTGGAAATAGGAGAATGTGGTGGAAACCATTTCACAGCCCCATTGGTAACTATCGTCAATAAACAATCCCCAAGAGTCTGCCTATGAAATTACTCTGCTACATCCTCTTATTCATGATGGTTGCAATGCAGATTTATTTCATTAGATTATTTATTTCCTTTGATAAATTGTCCCTTTTTGCCTTGAGATGTTATCTGAAGACTTATGATCAATAAGAAGCATTAAACTATCACTGTGGGGTAAATTTTCAGAGTGGTGTTTGGAATTTGCCAGTATGAGTCCCATTAACTTCAAGGGAAGTCCTGCAGTTAAACCACTGCACATGGCTTTGAAAATGTTCTACAGTACATCTTTGCGGTGCTTTTTTTTTAATTTTTAATAAATACCACAGAGCAACTCAGCGCACAGCTGATTGCAGTATTTAAGAATGTGGGTAATGTACTGTGCAGTAGGAGGCTTTTAAAATTAGATTTTAAAGCTTTATTCCTGTTAAGAGTCACAACAACAATATAAATACATCTTTAATTCTTCAAAGAGCACCTTCTATAAAGGAATTTGGAGCTCAATTAAAATATAGAGCTCAAAAAGCAGCACGTGTCCCTCTGAGACATTGTTTATCTCGCTCTAAAGACAGAAAGATTGAGGCACTGTGAAGTGAGGGTGCTTTTTACTAGGCCCCTAAGTCAGCAGTGAAGCTAAGAATAGAATGCCAGCCTCCCTCCAGCCCATGGCTCTAAAGCACTGCCTCTTGTGAGAGCCAAATTTAATTACAGCATAATCCATTTGATCTAAACATGGAGGAATAATGAAGGTGCAGGAAAAATGAATTTATTAACAGGTTAGTGGGAGACCATGTTACATAAATTAGCAACATTCTTTTTGGGACACAGATCTTTAGATGGTATCTGATGCCATGAAAGATTATTCTAATTCCACTAGCCACAATTGGCAAAGGGATTTTACATAAGTAAAGGTTACACCTGAAGGTGCTACAGACCATCTTGTTAGAAATAACATTGATTTTTTTTTAAGTTATGAAGAGTGCATTCATTTTCCTCTGTACCCCTTCTGGGTTAAAAGAAGACACCACATTGAGTTAAATGCTCAACTTACAGCCTTCCTTAAAACAAAAGATAAGTGAGCCTTTGCTTCATTTTTCACTTTTGATTACTTATCCATTAATTCACTGTGGCTGTAGATGCTAATCCATCTACTGTCTATTTCCCACACATACGTTAGAAAAAGGACAATAGTTTAAGAGCTGTATTTAGATAGGAAATATTCCTTTGATATTGAAAATAATAGAGGTTAGGAGCTGTGCTATCTGGTATTACATGAACAGAAAGAAAATTTCATAGTTTAAAATGTAAATCATATTTATGAACCATCTCATTTAATCCCTATAACAATCTTATTAAAATTGGAAGTTATGATATCAATTTTACATGTCTAAAAACTGAATCTTATGTTAAGGGTCTTATCGAGGGTCACACAGCACATAAGCAAAAGAGTGAGATCACAAAAAAAAAAAAACAGAGAGAGATTTGGTCACGTCAAGTCCTAAATTTTTCCTATGATACCACATCATCTCCCTGTACCACCCATTTGTGACACAGGAACAAATTAATAAACCATGTGAGAAGGTCTGATTCCTATCCCTAAGTCTCCTCTCTGCCTCACATTTTAGCTATTGTAAAGTCTAAAAGAAAATAGATATTGGCATCATAAAAGGTACAATTCCTTTTCCCAACAGTCACCTTCCTAAGATCAGCACTTTTTTGAACTTTCTGTTTTGGAATAACTTTAGACTTAGAAGTTACAAATGTAGTACAGAGTTTCCCTGTACCCACGTACCTTCATCCAGCTTCCCCCAATGGCATCTGACATAAGTGTAGTGCAATTATCAAAACCAGAAAGTTGATATGGATATATATTACTAACTAAAATGACAGACCTTATTTAGATTTTACCAATTTTTGCATACACTCAATTTTTTCTATATATTCTACATTGAAATTTTATCACATGTATAGATTAATTTAACCATCACAATCAAGATACAAAACTATCTCATCATCCTAAAATATCTTGGGATGCTATCCCTTACATTATCCCTTTAGAGTCACTCTCCCCTTCCCAGTCCTAACCTCTGGGAAGTACTAATCTATTCTTCATCACTGTAATTTTGTCATTTTTAAAATGATATGTAAACAGAATGATACAATAGTAACCTTTTGAAATTGGCACTTTTTTTACTCAGCATAATACTCTTGAGATCCCTCCAAGTCATTGAATATATCAGTAGTTTATTCCTTTTTACTGCTGAATAGTATTCCGTAATATAGATGTACCACATTTTGTTTATCCATTTACTTGTTAAAGATCATTTGGATTGTTTCTAGATTTCTGGCTATTACAAATAAGGCCGCTATGAAAATTCATATACAGGTTTTTGTATGAACTTAAGTTTCTATTTCTCTAGGGTAAATACCCAGGAGTGGAATTACTGGGTCACATGGTAAGTGTTTATTTAACTTTATCAGAAACTGCCAAACCATCTTCCAGAATGCGGCCATTCCTTTTAAGATATAAAAATGCTTGGAATATTTCATGGCAGTAAATTACATCTATGCTTACTTAAGTGACATTTTTTTCATAGAAAATGTATGCTTCTGCTTTATCTGTTTTTCTGTGAAAATTATTTTCATAAGCAAAAGTTGATGAAATTCATATTTAACCACTCAATAAAACAAATGAAAATACAGCTTATTAAGGAGCAGTTCCTCATGCTCTGGTAAATGAATGTAAATTTGATGTTTACATAGATGAAGTGTTAAGAGACCAATTAATGCAAAAAGCCAATACTGTGCAAATTCCTGAAGGAGCTTTACTTTAATCTAACTTTATTTTGTAGAAAGCCCTTTTTCAATCGAACTTTAATGAGATTGATACTAATTTTGCTTGCCTGCTAAAGGATACATATACAGCTGTCCATCCCTCAGTATCCTCAGGGGGCTGGTTCCAGAACCCCTGCAGATACCAAAATCCTCAGATGCTCAAGTTTTATATTTGCATATGACTTACGTACATCCTCCCACATACTTTAAATTATCTCTAGTTTACTTATAATACCTAATACAAGTAAATGCTATGCAAATAGTTGTTATACTGTAATGTTTAGGGAACAATAACAAGGAAGGAAGTCCAACAGTGCTTTATAGCAAAGTGGGTCCACCATTCATGGTTCTAATGTGATCTAAAAAAAAAAAAAAAAAAGTCATTTGCTCTCCCTAATCCCACACCTCTCAAAAACTCACCCTATCTTTAAAACTATTTCTCTCAGACTCTGTTTTTCCTTCATAACTCTCCTTAATGTCTCCCGGTGGATCCCTCATCGCAACTAAAAGAAGTCATTTTCTCAAAAGTTAATAACAACGCCATGTGACCAAATTAATGAATTTCAACTCCATCCTCATTCTGGTTATAAGCAATATTAGAACAACTAATCACTCATTTGGAAAAAGATCAAGTTGATCCATATATATCTTATCATATTGTAAGACAAACTCCAAATAGATCAAAGATTTAAATTGAATGAAATTATAAATACCATATGGCAGAAATGAGTAAGTTCTCTTGTAACCTTAGAACCAAGAAAGCCTTTCTAACCATCGAAAAAAATACTGATAAATGTAAGCTACATAAAAGTTTAAAATTGATAAAATTAGGTACATAAAATCAAAGAATACTGATACTAAAGCAAAAGAAACAAGAAGCAAAGTCAAAAACAAATGTGGGAAAATATTTACAACTCCTATTAGAAATAGAGTTTAATCATTTTAAAATATAAGAAGCCCTAGAAATCCAGAAGAAAATTCAACAACATAGTAGAAAACAAAAGATGTCAAATGGATATGAACAGAGTTTTTACAGAAAAATAAATACATATATGCCTCTTCAACGTACTCAATCTCGTTCACAAAAATAAATGCACATGATAGCATTTTCTCACCTATCGGATTGGCAAAAATCCAAAATCCAACCACACACTTTTTAGTGAGGTTGTAAGGAAACAGGCATTTCTAGTCTGTAGAGTGCAAAGTGGTATTGCCCTTATGGAAAAGTATCCATACCTCCTAAAATTACATGACATTTACTCTTCAACTCACACATTCTACTTCCTAATAGTTTCATCTATTTATAGTAAGTATTCAGTATCGCTGAATGAACTAAGAATACATTAAACAGAATGCAATGAAGATCATTCTGTATAGCTATAGAAGTATCTCAGGATATATTAAGAGGGTAAGAATGTAATACTGCATATGTAGTGTGCTACCTTTTTCTATAAGAAAAGAAAAAATAGGAATATATTCATGTTGCTTTTTATTTGACTAAAGGAACACTGGGAAGATTTTTTTTAATAAATATGTTCACCTGAAGATAATGAGTAGGGATAAAGAGAATGGGGAGAGGGGTGGGAGCAAGATTGTCATTTATCTCTTTATATCATTTTGATATTTATACCATGTAAACATATTAACTATTAAAAAACTATATAAAAGCAATGTCATCTGCACATAGTAAGCACAGTGTAAATGTTGACTACTGTTATTGTTTTCGTCTAGCAATATTGGGATGGATTAATCAGTTTTTATAATGTACAGTTGTACAGAATCTTACACTAAAGGCATTTTTGTCATTGCAAAGGATAATGTTAAAGACAATTTACCATAGGATTTTCATATGAATGAACTCATTCCTAGGCCAAAGTAACACAGAAATGCATTTTTAACTCTCTTAAATAAAGCCCTATCCTGAAAAGTGATTTACCTTAATTTGCCCTCCCCACATTTCTTTAATTTTAAATTTGGAATTGTAGTTCTACCTTCTCAAAGGTTGCCCAAGAAGATTAAATGAGATAATACATGTAAAGTGCTTAGCTTAATGCCTGGCATGGAATAAATAGTTCATAATTGTTAATGGTAGTAAACTGAACCATAAAAGTAATGGGTTCAGTCTGATCTCTGATCAACCCTAGAATCTATAAATACAATCAGAAAAAAATTATCAGTTTGGTAATGCCTCTTTTGTATGTTTTTGTTGATTGTTTTTCCTCAAAATATCTCCGTCAATACTGAATTCCTAGAATATGAGAGCCTGTGTATCATCATAAAAGTGCAAGCTAGCAGACATTCACATGTAGAAGTTCATCCCCCACCCATTGTGCCCTCTACATACAAAATGTAAAAACAATGTGAGAAAATGAATAAAATTATCCAAGCAATGCAAGACAAAAAATACCACCTTTACCTCAAGAGTTTTCAGAAGAATAATGTTGCCTGCATTTTTGGATCTGATTGCTTCAGTTCCCTACTTTAATGTAGCCAGGTGAATGAGATAACATTTTTTAATGAAATGTTTACTTTGCTTCCTCGTAATCGTAGACTCCTTTACGGGAGGCTCTTCTACTACCATATGGACTTTCTCTCAATTTTTTTACTTCTGCCTTTTACAAAATGTTTTTAATATTTGATTTGAGCTTCTACCACAGACTCCAAATCTGTGCTTGGAATTTGGTGATCAAAGTACTGTAGCTAATCCTCAGCACATTTGCCATTATATGACTTAAGAATCCTTTCTTATCAAGTTTCTGTGGTTTTCTGGAGTGTTTACTGGTCATAATGCTAAAATGTGCACATCTGAAACTATTTTTCAATTACATTTTCCTAAGACTTCTCCATATATAGTGTGTGAGAAAATATCCCGCTCCCGAGCTCTGTTAGGTCATCTCTAGCCTCCTCAGAAACAATCCCTACGTTGTATCATCACATGTATTCAATAAACCTTGTATTTTGTTCTTTAAACAGAGTGTGTCTATTCAAAAAGCTAATGATGGTAGGAAAGGAATCGATAATGAAAAGAAAATGAGCCCAAAGTAGATTCTTTCTCATAGCTTTAAGATTTGTTATGAGGCAATATATTTCACAGGCTGAGCTGCAGCTTCGTGAGGTGATTACCATGAATTCTAATCCTGTCCTGGCTTGTTTTATCTTCCACGAGCCTCTCTGGGATACTGTTTTCTTTCCTTTTAAGCACAGATAGGAAAAGTAACATACTTTGTAGGGTTCATAAACAGTAACACATAAAAGCAAATATGAAATGAGAAAGTTCTAAAAACTGCCCTTTATCAAGTGCCAGTGAGGGTAATTTGGGGCAAAGATTTTATAATTAAAGATGGAACTTAGATGTGTTTGGTTAATAATCCCTCTGAATAAGGGCAACAAGTAGGATGTCCAAAATTATAATGAATGTCAGGTATTTATTTGTGGTTTGTGTTTACTCAAATTCACTCCTTTAAAGCACTATCTTTTCATTCTTCACAGAAGGAAAAGTCCATTTTCACACCCCAGTGTTTATCCCTAAGGATTATCCAGAAGCCTAAACTGTATATATTTCTTATTTCTAAAAATAATACATTGCGCATTGAAAAAGATTAAGAAAGCCAGGTGGACCAGGTAATTCTCAATTTCCCCTGATAATACTTAGAATGAATTCCCATTGATAGGTGTCCTTTGCTTAGTGACATTTTAGCTGAAGTGGCATGTTCATCTGCAAAATCCAAATAGCATAGTCTATTGAAAGAGCTTTCTGAATATATCTTTTCAAAAACTTTTAGTATTAAGTGATGATTAATCATAACCTGATATCATCTGAAAATAAGTATCAAGTTTCTCAAAGAAAAACTGCAGATCCCAACACAACTAAACATAACCAGCTGCCAAGTTTCAGAGTCAGTATCATTCAACTGCTTAAAGTAAGTGCAAAAAGGGAGTATTGAAAGTTAGGTATTTTGTTTTCACTCTGTAAATTTAAACCTATAATGACATTGCTCAACTTTGGCGTATAAACATTCACATTATTACACTGAACAAGATATCTAAACATTGGGTTTCATCATAGGATGTTAGGGGATTTCCAGTAGAAGTTTTTAACTTTGATCATTCATTGGTGGGAATCCAAATCTTTTTTTAGACCTGCAGTTAAATACTGGTGTGGGGCTCTTTTGAATTGAAACTAGCTGCAGGTTTGCCATTTGTTATGTGTGAAAATAGGTGCTAGGAGAAATTTTTAAACATCTGAGGACATCAGTGTGTAAAATTGCTGCTTCTAAAAGCCTTTGTTGTACTTTCTATATAAAGTAACATAATATACATTCACTGTGTCATTGTCCTAAAACATGTCCTGAATCATCCAAAATTACCTGTGACTGACTCTTCATTCTTTTGATTTATTGAAGACTAATAGGTAATTTACTAAAGATACTATAGTGTGCCCTAAATAGGAGGGATTTGCCTCCTACTCATTCATAATGATTCTCAGAGGACAAATGCTTCTTTCCTGCTTCATGAATACAGACACACAGCTTCCTTACATCCTCCAATCTGTAACCCACATCTGAAATTAATATTTGCGATCATATTGTGAAGCCATAGTTTTAGGGGATTACTGATATTAGAGGAGATTAATCCTATGACATTAAAAAAATAAATAAATCTATTGCCTAACTCTGCAACCCTGACCTCTTTCCAGAACTCCTGACCTCTCTCCACAACTCCTGTCTCAATGTCTACCAGATGTCTAGAGGGTATCTCAATATTAATATGGCTAAAATCAAACTGTTAATTTTAGCCATTAATTAGCCCTTCTTTCTGCTCCATACCTCTACCACAATATTTTTCCATTTCAGTAAATAGCACTTCATTCACCCAATTGCTTAGGTCCAAAACCTGATATTACCCTTCCCTTCCCTTCTTTGTGGCGCATTGCACAATCCTTCAGCAAGTCCTGACATCTTCGCTTTCACAATTTGTCCCAAAGTTAAATTGCTCTTTAACTTAGCTTTTCTAAAGCTGCTCTCATGCTTTGTCCAGGCCATGGCAGTAACTTCTCTTTTTTTTTATTAAGTTTATTGGGGTAACATTAGTTCATACAATTATATAATTTTCAGGTGTACATTATCACTTGACATCTGTATATTCTATTGTGTGTTTACCACCCAAAGTCCAGTTTCCTTCAGCTACCGTATATTTGATCTCCTTTACCCACTTCACCCTCCCCCTACCCCATTATATTTGACCCCTTTTAACTGTCTACCTACCCCTTCTTCCCCCGCACCCTCTACTAACCACTAGTCCATTGTCAATGTCTATGAGTCTCTGTTTGTTTGTCCTGCTCATTTGTTACTTTTAGGTTTATATCCCACATATAAGTGATATCATGTGATTTTCAACTTTTTCTATCTGGTTTATTTTGCTTAGCATGATTATTTTGAGGTCCATCCATGTTGTCACAAATGGCAGTATTTCATCTCTTCTTATGGCTGAGTCATATTCCATTGTATATATGTACTACAGCCTCTTTAGCCAATCATCTATTGTAGGACACTTCAGTTGCTTCCATGTCCTGGCCACTGTGAATAATGCTGCTATGAACATCAGTGTATATGCAAATGTCTTTTTGGATATGGGTTTTCATGTCTTTGGGGTAAATACCCAGTAGAGGGATTGCTGGATCATATGATAGATCAACTTAGTTTTTTGAGGAACCTCCATACTATTTTCCATAGTGGCTGTACCAATTTGCAATCCATCAGCAGTATATGAGGGTTCATTTGTCTTCGCAACCTCTCCAACATTTGTTATTACTTGTCCTGTTGATTATAGCTATTCTATCAGGTGTGAGACTGTATCTCATTGTGGTTTTTATTTGCATTTTCTTTATAGCTAGTGATGCTGAGCATCTTTGATCTGTTTCTTAAGGCAACCAAAACGATCTTGTAAAATACAAATCTGATCTTGTGCTCTTCTGTCCAAAACACATCACACTTAGGACATCTAAAGCTCTTATGAAAGCTGCTGTGATCTGACCAGGGCCTGCTCTCCCACCCTCTCACTCCATTCAAGTTGAGCTGACCTCCTTGCCTCTCCTTGAACACACTGACTATGCTTCTACTTTAAGGTTCTTATGTTTTCTGCCTGGAACGTTTCTCTCCAGATGTGGTCACAGCCACCCCTTTACTTCATTAGATCTGAGCTCAAATATCATCTCCTCAAAGATGTTTTCCCTTACCATCCCATCTCCAGCAGCACTCTGCTCTTGTCTATGATCCCATCTCTCCCCCGATTTTTATTTTCTCTTTTTTCGTACCTATTTACTTGCTTAACGCGTCAGCCTACGAAGACAAACATAAACTCTTTGAGGGCAGAAAAGTTTCTATTTCTCCACTGCTCTATCCCTTGTGCTTGGCTCACAGCAGACATGCAATAAAAAATATTTGTTGAATGAACTAATGCATGAGTTAATTAATTACCCACACACTTAATTTGAGAAAAATCATTTCTAAAACACCCCTGCTGATACTGCATCATTCGACCATTTAATGTCCAAATAAAAAATGTACCACTTAGAATTCTAGAAACTGAGAGTTAGAAAGGATTCTTGATACTTTCCAGTTCAATCCACTTCATTTTAAAGATATGGAAACCAGCCCTGAGCTATAAGTGGTGACTAAATTAGGTACTGGTAAAACCGATAGTTAAACCAGGCATAGTTCAAAGCTCTGTATGCTTCTGTACTTTATATCTCTATTCCTTTCGAGAGTTAGAATTTTATATACATAGGCAAATATAATGGAACCACAAAATTTCAATTCTTCTTTCCTATTCTGTTGAAATAAAGCATCTGGCATATGATACACATGGGACACTAAAAAATTACAAACTCAAGCAGAAATGACCTCACATAAGCAGGCTAACCACTCTCTTATATTCTGCTGTCTCATTGGGATAGAGTAAAATATAAAAATTTGTAAATTAGAAAATATAAAAATTGTAAAGATTTTTTGCTAAATTTATCTGAATATCAACCATTTGCAAGTAGTTATAGTTCCTATTTCTAGTAATAATTTACTTCTTGCTTGACTGCCTACATTTTTGTTTATTGGTCTTTTATGTAACTCTTTAATGTCACCACATATTTGACCCTTTAACCCCATCTACCTCCCCCTACCCTCTGGTAACCACTAGTCTATTGACCATGTCTTTGAGTCTGTTTATTTGTCCTGTTCATTTGTTGCTTTTAGGTTTATATCCCACATATAAGTGATATTATATGGTTTTCAACTTTTTCTGTCTGGCTTATTTCGTTTAGCATGATATATTGGTCTTTTTATTAGAGAAAAGTTATCAAAACAGTAGCATGGAATAAATTATAAGAACCTGAGAATCAGACAGATGTGGATTAGATTCTTGGCTCCATTTACTAGCTAAATGACCTTAGATAAGATTCTTGAACCTTCTTTGTATCAATTTCCTGATCTATGAAAGTATGTGTGTATACATAAAATAATTATTTTTAAGTCAAAAAGTTAATGTCATGCCAGCCAGGTACACTAAGGCAGACTAAGGGCTTTATGGATATTATCTCATTTAATCGTCATAGCAGCCCTGTGAGGAAAATGATGACAACTCCAAGACTTAGCAAGATTAATAGGCCCAAGGTCACACAGCTAAGAAAGGACAAAATAAAGAATACCTGGATTCTCTCACACACAAAGTCTATACTCATAACCTCTGTGCCTCCCTGGAGGGCCATTATGGAGAAGGACTGAAACAGGGTCAGTGTACTAAGCACCTTTCCCACCACTGACTAGATAAATTACCTTGGTCAATGCGCTAATCTTCTTTGGTCATAGCTTATTATTTTAAATAAATAATAATTCTTATTCTCATTACAAAAGCAATGCATGTGTATTATAGATCATTTGGATAAAAGGCATATGTATAAAGGAACTGAACTTCACACATAATCTCACCATCCAAAGATAATCAATGTTAGAATGCAGTTATACGTACTTTTATAGTTTTTATTTTTATATATATTTTAAGAACACATAATCCTTTGGAGGGCAAAATTGGAATCATTCTATCTATCTTGCTATATAATCAATTTTTTACATGATGATTTTCTTATCTGGTCAATATTCTTCTAAAACATGATGCTTTGCGGTTGCACGGTTATCTATGGTAAAAATACTACTGATAATAAATAAAATAAAATGTATTATGTGTTAGAACTGTACTAAGATCCTTTGAACATGTTACCTGACTTGGTTCTCACAAAAACTCTATGACATAGGTACTTTTATAATTTTCATTTTACAGTAAAGAAATTGAGGCACAGAGAAGTTCAGTAACTTAATCCGGGTAACCCAGCTAAGAAGCAGAGCCAGGGTTTGAATTCAGGCAGATGAGCTCCATAGTCCATGCTCTGGAATAGACAGGCAATATTGTTTTTGATTAATCCATTTTCATGAGAAGTTTGAATCGAATTTAATATTTTGTATTGTTACTAACAGTATATTAAGCATTCTTATGCAAACCTTGGTAGACATTTACAATTTTTTCACTAGGTCAAATTGCTAGGAGTAAAATTACTGAAATAATGAGTTTCAAATAGTTAATACCTTTGGCAAATAATGCCAAAATTTCCTGTCAAAAAAATGATATCTTTTTATTCTTACACCAAATTTTCATGAAAAACTTCCTCTCCTTTTACTTGACAATATTTACTTTCTTGACTTTGTCAGTTTGATAGATTAAAATGGTAACTTGCTACTATTTAAAATCTTTAAACTAGAAATTATAAAGAACTTTATTTCATCTATTTTTGACCATTTTTACTTTTTCCTAGGGTAAATTTATATTTATGCTTTCTGTTCAATTTTCTACCAGCATTTTTTCTTATTAGTTTATGTTTATATATTAAGGATACTAATTGCCCATCATCATATATATTGCAAATATATATAGTTTTCATTTTGTTTTTTGCATTTCAATCTATGTCGAGTTTTTTTAACATTTGGAATTTTTAACTTTTGTATATTTGTTTCTCGGCTTCTCAACTGCCTAATGGAGGCTGTTGAACTATGTTTCTAAACCTTTGAAAGTATAAAATGTTACTTGTTTCTTTGCAAATAACCCATGATAATTAACTATTGAACATCTACACTGTGGTAAGTACTGAGCTAGGCACTGAGGTTATAAACCAAATTTAGTATTTTTGCTGCCTTTAATTTCTTACAGTTTACTGGCAATAACCGGCAGGTAAACAGATTACTAGTGTAGTAGTGGTAGTTAGTGTTACGATAGAAGTGTGCCTTGGAGTTCTGGACACTAGTGCAAAAGCAGACTTCCTTGACAAGTTGATGCCTGGGTCGAGTTCTGGAAGCAATTAGTAGTTAATCAATCAGGGAAAGGGGAGGGCTTAACAGGCAAAGCGGCAGCATTTTGTAGAGCACTTTGAAAGCCAAGCAATGGAATTTGATCTTTGTCCTAGGTATTGAAAAAAACATTTTTTTTTAATTACTGAAGAATAGAATCACTTTAACATTTTAATCTGGCACTGGAATACAAATAATTCAGAGAAAAAAAGACAGGTATGAAGACCAGGTCAGAGGTTATGAGGATGGCTAGGAGAGAGATAGGATATGCCTGAACTAGAGAGGAGAAAAAATAAATGGCAAGAAGAAAATAGAGGTGAGAGATATTATGGAGATAGAATCGACAGAACTAAACAACTCAGTGGATATGAGATGAGGGAAGCAATAAAAAAGATGTTTATTCATAAGTTTAATGTGCAATCTGTATCATAATTCTGTTTTTTTTTAACTTGATAAACTATTTCTGAAATTTACCTGGGAAAAGAATTCGATTTAGAATAATTGATAATTTTTTAAAAGGAATAACATTAAAGGGATCTTACTCTAGCTAATGTCTTGTGTCATTCTGATACATGAATAGGCAATAAAATAGAATAGAATCCAGACCCTGCAATAGAATATATGAAAGTATTTGAAAAAGGGTAACCTTTTGTTTAGAAAAATAGACTATTAGAAAAATAGACTATTACATAGGATTAAAGTGTTAGTTCTCTACTTCAGCACAGAGAAAAATAGAAATTCTGTAAACGTTAAGGATTGTGTAAATTGAAGTAATGCTAATTGTTATACAAATCCTCAAATTCTAGTAACTTCACAATATAAAAGTTTATTTCCAACTTGTACAATGAAGGTGCTTCTTATTGGGAGTTGGGATGTGATGTGTGGTAAAGGCTGTACTCCATGCAGTCATTCAGAAACCCAGGCTGACAAAAGCACTGCCATCCTCCACATCCGGCTTCTAAGGACATTCTTAGTACCAATATACAGCTGGTAGATAGGAAAACATTGACTGCATAAGGCTGTGTTCTTCCCCTCAGCCTGGAAGTGGCATGCATCATTTCCACTCACCTTTCATTAGCTAGAATCAATCACATTTCCCCCCAACCCAGAGGCAAACAGACCTAGAAAATGATGTCCCTGGATGGGCAACCACTTCATAGTCATAGTTCTACACCTCAGAATAGAAGAATGCCTCTGTGGTACACAGCTAGCCATCTTTGCCATGAAGACAATTCTAAATAGTAAAAGTAAATACTTTAATAACTTGAACATCTAAATATACCAAAATAAAATTTAGGAAAATATTTTTATAATCTTGGGCAAAGTCTTTCTAGATGATGTGACTTCTGTGACTTCTAAATGACATATTTGGAATCTGACTTTTTTAAGTGATGTTTTTGCCTATCATATAAGCAAAGATTACAAACTTATACAATGTAATGCATGAAAATGCTTAGAACAGTATGTATCTCAATGTAAACAGTAAATTTTAGCTGCCACTATTATTTTTATTAGGATTATTTTTAATTATCAAGGAGATAGAAAAATAAGTCTTTTCATACATTGTTAGTGATAATTAGTACCATCATTAGGAGGGCATTTTTGTATCAAAACTTAAAATATGCCAACATTCAGCTCAACAATCCAATCTCTAGAAATTTGTTCATAAAAATAATACCTACAAAAAAAAAGAATACCTACGAAATGTATGTACTGAGCTATTCACTTCAGCATTATTTTAACAGCAAAAATTAAAGCAACCTAAACTGTATTAACAAGTTATTGGCTAAGTAAATAAATTTATGAAACTTATTTCATATTTATACACCTGTTCAATGTTGTAATATTTTATAATAGATGGTATTTTTTATAATTTTAAAACATACATTTTATTAAAATTCTCCAAGGTTTAGCCTACAATAAGGCCACTAAAAAGAGTTGAAAGAATTGAAACAAAAACAGTGGTGAGAGAGGATGATATAATCATCAGAAATATTATATTTGTGTCACTTCTGTTTTTTTCCCACAGATAACAAGATTAAATGAGTTAAAAATGCATGAGGAAAATTTATGTTAGCTATTAGGTGAAATTTTCTGAGACTCTATAATAATTAACAAAAATATTAAAAGCCTGAAGTCTCCAGACAGTTTCTAGGAGTCAAGATGTACCCTCTTTACAGTTTACTTCTAGAGAATTTATCTGTCCTTACAATTCCTAGTTTAAAAATGTTCAATCATGCTTTGTTTAATCCATATGATTTAGTTCTTTCCTTTATGATTTTAAATTAAAACTTAATTTTAAAAATTGCAAAAAAATAATTAATTAATTGTTGATTGATTAATCCAAGTGTGGTAAAATACAGTTGCCCTTTACATCTGGGGGGGGGGAGGTTGCACATCTGCAGAATCAACCAACCACAAGTAGAAAAGGGGGGTGGGAGAGTTACACTGTTGCCTAAATGTACTAGGTAATTAGGCCTATGATAGTTGAGTCTGTACTAAATACTACAAGCTTTTTTTTCTTGATATTATTCCTTACACAATATAATAAAACAACTATTTACATAGCATCTACATTGTATTAGGTTTTATGAATAATCTAGATATGACTTAAAGTATAAAGAGGGATGGATGTACATAGGTTATATGCAAATACTATGCCATTTTATATAAGGGACTAGAGCTTCCATGGCTTTTAGCATCCATGGGAAGTCCTGAAATCAATCTTTCCCAGACACCAAGGAACAACTATATACTTTCCAATAGGAGCATTATGTCTTGTAATTATAGTAAAAGTACAGCCCGTAAAGTTCAGATGTACAATTGACCTTGCTTTAACCCAAGCTTTGGGTGCATAATAGGGTAATCTTGAATGTGAATCTATTTTATAATGAGAGCTTTTCAGTATTTCACTGACTAATCTCTCTTACACAGGGTCCAGGATGATCAATTTATACTGATTTTATAAATAATACAATAGCAAAGTTCCAGTGGAGTTTAAGAACAAGCTATTTTACAGTGCCTATGTGTTTTAAATTTTATTACAGTTTTTCCTTTGTTCAAATCTTTGCAGTCTTCTCAAATCTCAAGAATTCATCCATAAATCATTCAGATTCAATGAATAGGTGAACTACCTCCTACTACCTTATAAGGTTATATTTCACACTTCTGATGAGGTGCTTGTAATCAATAACTATTTCTTCACTACTTCCCAACTTGTTCACATCTGTTTCCCTTAGGAGGGGCTGATTTTAAGAGCTCAGAATTAAATACTTTTTTTCTATGCAATTTTAGCTCCTTCTTATTTATTAGCAGTTCTATTTCTTTCTCTAGCCCCATTTTCTCTTGGTGTGTCCATAAAAGTACCATATGTTTTTAGTATAATTTTATTTCTGCTTTATCTTCCCTGTAATTCACTTTTTCCTGCATGCTTTATTCAATAACAATTTATTCTTGTTTTATTATCCACCTGCTTTCACGGCCTACCCCTCTCTCACCCCCCACTCACCCAAGTCACCTTGGATTTTCTTATCCAAAGAACGTTGTACCATACCTCTTAAAGGCACAATTTTTGCTGTCAAGTAAGGGCCAGCTCAACCACCTACAGATGTTTGGCCTCAGCTAGTTGACCACTACAAGCCTTACTTAGTTCTTCATTTGTAAGCAAGAGATGGTAATACTTCCATCTACCTCATAGGGTTGTTTGGAGGACTAAACAAAACGATGCACATCAGGGTTTCCCAACCTCAGCATTATTGACATTTGGGACTGGGTAATTCTTTTTCCCGGAGGCTGTTCTGAGCATTGTAGGATACCCAGCAACCGTAGCCTCTACCACTAGATGCCAGTAGCAACTCCCTTTGCAGTTAGGACAACCAAATAGAATGTCTCTAAACATTGCCAAATGTCCCTTGGGAGGCAAAATTGTCCTCATTGACAACCATTGATGTACATGAAGCATTTAGCACAATGTCTGGTACATGGTAGGAATTTAATAAATATTTATAATAGATTGATGATCAGATGAATGATTATTCATTTCAAATTCATTACTAATATAAGGCTTGACACTTGGTTAACTGCTTAACTCATGAATGGATAAGTAAATGAATATAAAGCCAATGCACTTCAAGGGCTATCTGTAGTTTTTACCTTATACTAAAATGTGGTATCTTCACTTGAGACAAGACTCTTATGTTTCAAAAAACATTTAGATAGTTAACTAATTGCAAATCTTAAGTTATTCTACCCAACTTCCCCTGTTTTATTGAGATATAATTGACATATAACATTATGTAAGCTTAAAGCATACAACCTATTGATTTGATACACTTATATATTATAACCCCTTCATTATATAATATAATTACCATTTATTTTTTGTGATAAGAACATTTAAGATATACTCTTAGTGACTTTCAAGTATAATACAATATTATTATATATAATCATCATGGTGCACATTAGATCTCCAGAACTTATTCATCTTATAACCAAAAGTTTATAACCTTTGACCAACATCTTTGCATTTCCCCTCAATCTCCCTAGCCCCTAGTAACTAAAATTCTAGTCTGTTTCTGTGAGTACAGCTCTTTTAGATTCCATATATAGGTGATATACAATAGTTGTCATTATTTAGCTTATTTCACTTAGCATGATGCCATCAAGTTCTATCCATGTTGTTACAAAGAAGGGCTTCCTTCTTTCCCACAACTGAGCCATATAGATGGATGGATAGATAGATAGATAGATAGATAGATAGATAGATAGATAGATAGATAGATAGATAGATAGATAGATATAGATATAGATGATATAGATATAGATATAGATAATATAGATATATAGATATAGATGATATAGAGATAGAGATAGAGATAGAGATAGAGATAGAGATAGAGATAGATACACACACACACACATATATATTCTTTATTTATTCATCTGTTGGTGCGACTTAAGTTGTTTTTATATCTTGGCTATTGAGAATAATGCTGCAATGAACATGGATGTGCAGATGTCTCTTCAAGATTCTGTTTTAATTACTTTGGGATAGATACCCATAAGTGGGATTGCTGGATCATGTGGTAGTTCTATTTTTAAATTTTTGAAGAACTTCCATACTACTTTTTATAGTGGCTGCACCAATTCACATTCCCACCAACAGTACACTAAGGTTCCCTTTTCTCCTCATCCTCACCAGCACCCATTCTAACAGGTGTGATACCCATTCTAACAGGTGTGAAACAGGTGTGAAATGATACCTCATTATGATGATGATTAATAATGTTGAGCATTTTTTCATATACCTATTGGCCCTTCATATATTCTCTTTGGAAAAATGTCTACTCAGTCTTTGCTCAATTTTTAATCAGACTGGTTTTTTTATTATTGAGTTTAGAAGTATCTGTCCTCTTCTATTTTAAGGGGGCAGCGCAGGGAGAATTTAAGAAGGATTGGTATTAATTTTACTTTAAATGTTTGGTGGAATTCACCAGCGAAGCCATTTGGTCCTAGACTTTTGTTTTCTTTTTTTGTTTGTTTTTGTTTTTTGTTTTTTGTTTGTTTGTTTGTTTTTGTTTTCTCCCACATCTCCATGTATGTATAGAGGTTTTCAAATGCCAATTTAATCTCTTTACTAATAATTGGCCTGTTCAGACATTTTATTTTTTGATAATTCAGTCTTGGTAAGTTGTTTGTTTCTAGGAATTTATCCATTTCTTCTAATTTGTCTGTTTCATTAAGATTTGTTCCTGGAGATTTATTTTGTCCTTTGGTTTGTAATATACTCTACTGTTTTTTTTTTTATTTTTCTTGACTCTCTGTGTTGATTTCTGTACATAAAACAACCACCTCTCCCAGTCTTCATAGACAGATTTTATATAAAAGATCAGCTTCTTCAATCGGCCTAGCCTGAGTTTCTGGTTGTCTCTCAAACATTTGTTATTGTATAGCTATCTTCTTTGTTCTTAATGGCTCCCATGTGTTTAGTATTTACCAAGGCTGTACCTTCAGGTAGCCTCTGGGAAAATATGTAGTTGGGCCCCTTCCTTGGAGAACAGACAAGGTTAGCAGTTTTTACCTGCTCCATCAGTGCTTATCCCACTTGGATAGCCAGAGGGAAGTAGGTGGGGAGGAGAGCTCCTGAGCCCATGAAGAATTTCTTCTTTGCTATAGTCCTGTGGAGCTCATGAATAAAAGCTCCCAGGTGACCCAGGGACTCTTCCCCCAGGCAGCAAGCCTCACAAGCAGCGGTACCAGATATATGTACAAGCTCTTTTGAGAAGCTACTGGCAACTTCGATATGGCCAGAAGGAGAGGGCAAGGGAGGTGTCTATCCAGGTCTCCAGGAAAAATTACCGTCAGCCCCAAGATGCTTGCTTGCTAAATTAGACTCCTGACCTTCACGCAGCAGCTACTGAAGAATGCAAATAGAACTCTTTGAGGGAAAGACTGGGAGATGAGCATTTCTGCGTCTTCTCTCTGCACTGAACCATGGGGGATAATCACCGTGAGTTCTCACATCCGTGAATAACTGCTTCTTTGGGTGCTAGTCTTGTGGGTCTCATGGATGTAAATTTCAGCGTTAGGTGTTTTAGGGTCCCATCCCTCAGGCGGGATCTTAAAAGTTGAAGCACTAGATATTACCCCCTCAGGGAGAGACTGGAAATTGGGTTCTCTTCAGATTATATGGCACTGTGCTGAGAGTGGGGTTTATGACAAGAGTGTATCTCACCTTTTCCTACCTATTTAGATGCACATATTTTTTCATTCTAATGTGTAGGAGTCCCTCGGCTAGTTTCTGGATTTTCTTGAAAGGGAATTTCTTCTTTCAGTGTGTCTGTGGGAGGAGAGGATTTCAGGAGCTTCCTACGTTGCCATCTTTAAAGACTGCCCCTTCCCAGTTTTATAAAAAGTAAATCTTAGTGAGATTAGCTTTTTATAATCTTTAATGGATGATCCCTATGAACTATTATGTTGCACTTGAATTCAGTGCTGAATATTGAGGTGACCCTCGATTAACATGAGTGTTTTAAATTAATAGTCTAGTCATTAAGCCACTGATGTGGTAAGAGAACAAAGTTCAAGCTACTTTTAAGTGTTTGTTAATCTAAGTTTATTTTATAAACACTTAGCAAGTGCATACCATGTTTCAGGCACTGTTCTAGGCACTCGGAATATAAGTATCCAATCTTGTGGAGCCTCCATTATATAAAGTAATGGACTTCAAAAATAATAAATACACAAATAAAAGTAAAGGTTACTCATAACTTCTAAAATATTAACTTAGGAAATATTCTAGGTGATACTGACAGCAAAGTTCCAGTAGATGACTGTAACCCAACCAGAAACATTTTTGTGACTGCATTCGTTGATTGTCATTTGGTTGCTCATTTATGATTTAATTTTACTGAATTCTGACTTTCCTCTGATCTGAATTACAATGAAGGTATTAAAACAAATTTGTGGTTACCTTTACATATTTTGTAACTTCAAACATTTAGATTATGATTTAATGTGTGCATAATTTTTTTAAATTATCTCAAACCAGCAGTGTTCCTTTTACTTTTTCTAGGTTTTCTCTAATGAACTAACTTCATAGCATACTTTTTGTGCTGTAGTCTAACAGATCTGTAGCGATGTTTTTACACTAATACAATATATACGCTTTTTGTGCCTCACCTTTTTTATCTGCAAAATAATTGTTACAGAATTAAGTAACATAATGTTTGTAAAACACTTAAAACTAAAGAAAGTGCAGGCACATAATAAGTGTTAAGTACTATGTTTTCTGCACCCCTAGCAGTCATTTACTTCTTTCTACTATTTCTAATATTTTAACATAGTAATGGAGTATTATAAATTTTGCTTTGTACACTTGTGGGAAAGCAAGATTACAATGAAAACTACAAGCAAATATATATCCAGCAGGGCCATATAAGGAATATCTCTTTGTCTGTAAACCATTTGTCTCAGGAGTAAATCTCTTCAAATGATAAAAACCAAGAGATGTTTTCACACTTAACTTTTTTGAAGCTTTTTCTGATTTCAAAAGATGAAATCATTGATATAAAATTTCAACATTAGAGAATTTAATAACTTAGAAACTGAAAAGGCTATTTATGCATCTACATACCCCAACTCTCCACAACTAGAGATAATTAATGGCAATAATTTGTGTATGTTCTCCCATGTGTTCCTAGTCATATAATATAAATATTTATTAAAATAAGATCACATTGAACATACTGCTTTGTAACTGGCTTTTATTTACTTCATATAATGTCTTTGATATCTTTGACAACACATTTAGTTCTTTCTCATTTTCAACAGCTGCAGAGAGCAGTAACTCAAAGATGCACTTGTGGCTTTCTATATACAAAACCACCTAGCGTCCAGAGCTGATTGAAAAAAGCTTTCAGCTGACATTCGTACTGCCATCTACTGACCCCTCTCCCTCTAAGTCCTGACCCAAAAGGGGCCCCAGGAGAGTGACTCAGATCTTCTCAGTCCACACCAGGAGACAAGAGCTTTCTAAGCGCAGAGAGGACTGAGCTAAATGACGAGTACACATCATACAGCAGTTAATCCTAAGGATCATGGGAACATTATAAATGCAACACCCTTGAACTAAAACTCCGTGGATGCCTGCTTGAAGCAGGAAGAAAATTTTATTTGAGGATGTTAAGGTCAGGCTAACTTATTTTAAAATTGCCATAGGAGGCCATTTATCCCCACTTCACATCTTCCACTTCAAAGCCTACTTTACATCATTCAGATGTTTACCCTTGGAGCAATTAAGTCCTCTTTTATCTTTTCTATGCTTTCATTAGCTGCATTTTTTTTCCCGTTTTAGCTTACAAAAGGGCAGGTTTTCTAAGCCAAATGCCAATATGTCAAACATTAAATATTCATTCCCATGCAATGCACGGTGTGTATAATTACATACTCTATTGTAACAAATATAATATTATTTAATTCGTGTAGTAAACTTACACATAATTGACTGACCAGGTATAAAGAGCACTCTGCAGAGAGCTTAGAATATTCAGCTCAGTTGAAGCCTTTGTTAAACAGTATGTAAAGTTGCAGACTCCACGACACAAGGGAATTTTTTTTTTTTTTTCAGAAAGGAGCTACAAGCTTCTTTGGCAAGAAAACAAGAGAAATGATTACACCAAATGGCACCTTTATAGGGGCAAAGACTATGATGCCACTGTGGTATCAACCAGGAAGCAGGGTGTTAAGGCAGAGGCAGACGCTTCTTTCTGCCAGACAGAAATGCTAATGAAACCAGAGATGTGGAAAGCTGTCCCACAGCTTTAAGGCTCCCTGGAACACTAAATTTCTTGAAAGCCATTGTCAATTTGTTGAAGATTAAATAGTAAGTGGTTCAGAATTACATAGGTAAAGCATAGAATGGGCCAGAACTAAGGCAAGAGGTAGGCCCTGTTCTCTGCCTTTTCACTCTTTGGTCACCCCAGAGTCCAAGTAGCACTATGCAGCACTATTCTGGGTTGAGGTTCAAGATCTGGTTATTTGTACCTCAAATAGGTCCAAGTGCACCTTTCTGAAATATTGTCTTGAAAAATAAAATTGTCTAGTCATGCTACTTATGGCTGTTTCAACCTGTTTTTTTTTTTTTCAGATACCATTGTTCTTATCGCTTCAATAGCAGTTGTTTCTGCAAAAACTCAGGGTAACATTTTTGCCACGTCCGCACTCAGAAGTCTCCGTTTCCTACAGATCCTCCGTATGGTGCGCATGGATCGAAGGGGAGGCACTTGGAAATTACTAGGTTCAGTGGTTTATGCTCACAGCAAGGTAAGGTTTGCTTTCTGCGTTATAGAATAAGATTTTTTTAACTTTTTCATTGATTGCTGTAATATTTAATAAACTTATCACAAAGAAACAGTCATTTCAGAAACTGGTCAAAGCAATTTTGAGATGTGGTATATAATAGATTGTTTAAAAGTCATCATAGATATCTAAGACATAGTCAAACAAATGGAATCATGAATAGGTAGCTTTCTTTTTCAAAGATTTTCAACTGCTAAAAATCTTTCATTCCTTTTTTATCTAGGAATTAATCACAGCTTGGTACATAGGATTTTTGGTTCTTATTTTTTCATCTTTCCTGGTCTATCTGGTGGAAAAGGATGCCAATAAAGAGTTTTCTACATATGCAGATGCTCTTTGGTGGGGCACAGTAAGTAGAAAAATCTGTTTTTATTTATTGGATGCTGTGAAGTTTTTTCCTTTGAATAGGGTGTAATGATTCCTATGAATGGTCTCAATAAAAATATTAACTCCCAAAAAAAAAGTTATATGGAAATATACAGTACTTATAATTGTCTAAAAAGTTTCCCATCTCTTTGGTTCTACAAAATTATGTTCCATTATAAGTCATTAGTAGTAATTCTTGAGTACTAGACTGTTGCCAAAATAAAAATATAACATGCTTTTAACTCTGATTAAAATGCTGATAGGCTTGTTTGTTTGTTTTAGCTTTGTGGAGCACTGATTTAAATTACCAATTGCTGCACTGGTTTGACATTCATCAAAAAGTTTATCTAATGTAAAAAAAAAAAAGGTGGGTAAGGTAACTAAATGAAAGTTAGAAGAGTAAAATTATGGCACAAAAAGTGAAAAAGAGAGAACTTGTAACCATATGTGAGATTAGAGAGTATAGACACCTAATTCTAAAATTTTTCACTTAAAAACCTATTTTTTCTTTATATTTTTAGTAAGAAATAATTTTCCAAACAAATAAAAGTAATCATAACTTATATAGAAAGAAAATAAACATGCGCTAAAGATTTTATTTAACTCATTTTTTATTATTATTTAATTATGTATTGATGAGAGAACCAGGAAGATGTTACAAGCAGTTTAAAGGACTATCCAAAGAACAGAAATGTAAAAAGATCAAGAATATTACAATGAATCTGCAGATAGAGGCAAAACTGGCTTCAATTAAACCACAACTAGATAGCATTTACTTACATGTCTATAGACAAGAATTATTTTGCATTACTACCAGTTATCTACAACTTAGAGTTGTGAAATAGCTCAAAGGCCATGCGGAGCCCCATTAAATCAGAATTCAATAACCTGGAAATATATACTCTAAACAACGCATAGTTCTCCACTAAAGCAAAAACTTCCCTACATTGTAAAGAATATAAAAAACGGTCATTGAAACGTGTGCCCTAATAAGAATGTCACAGAATAAAGTGCTCTGATCAATACATAAACTATACTTCTTTTTGTTTTATTCCTTAAGATATTCCAAAAGATTTATATGCAAAAATATACAGCATTTACAATCGTTTAAAGGATTTCTCCATCTTTTTGGTCCAACAAAGTTCACTCATAAATCATCAATAATATTTCTTGAGTGTCAGATTATTGCCAAAAAAAATACACAAATATTTTTAAATATTTTAAATAAAAAATATATTTCTTAAACTGTGATTAAAATATTGATAAGTTGTTTCTTTGTTTTAACTTTGTGGGACATAGGTTTAAGTTACCAGTTGTGTTATTCCACTACACATCATAACCTCATCAGCTGGAACTAGAACTCTTGTCACGGACAAAGGAAATTTTTCAGGACTATATTGACTTGATATGTTCATTGGTAGCATAGCAGTAATAAAGTGAGTAGAAATCAGAAATGAGTAAAAATCAGAAGATTAAGATTTTTTTTCTTAATTTATCAAAGTAAATGTCTACAAGATTGTGCCACTGATAACAAGGCATTCTGTTCATTTGAATTTGGTTTCCAGCTCCCATCCCCACAGGCAAAAATGAACATTTTGAAAGGAGGAAAGTGGAAAACCCAAAAGAGGGGAGTCATCCGACATTCTTAAAATACTTTTTATATGCGGAGAGCAAACAAAAATCTATGACTCATGGTGCGGTAAACTGTAAATCAAGAAAACAGGAGGCTTTTCTAGCCAGTGAGAAGACAATTTATTATCCCAGCCTTCAAAGCAATAGTGTGAATTTAAGTTCAGTTTTTTCTTCTCTTTGATAATTCTAACTATTTAAACCAGTGAGACATTCAGGTGCACCTCTTCCCATTGAGATGCAGTTGCCAGTGAGTTCAGCCTGGCAGCTCTTTATCCTTCTTTCTATCAGTTCTTTTTTTCTCCTTATTACTAATAAGAATTGTTGTGTGGGAACCTCTTAATATACCTCCCACTTAGTCACCAGCTGTTTCTCGTGCCAGAATAACAAGGTTTTCAAAGGTCATAACTGTGACTTTGGGGAGAGGGATGGAAAAGCACCCTGTTTTCATTGATTTCCATTTCAATAGTGCCATGTTGACTGAAGTTTAACCTGTGCTTAACAGGTTCCTTGAATGACCTAATTATGTCTCCATTTTTTAAAAATCTAGTCTTGAATATGAGAGTAAAAATCTTCTGATATGTTAAGTTTCTGAGAATAAAAAAGGCCTTATTGAGTTTTTTGGTATTAACTGACTCATTAATAGAATTGTCTAAAGCCAAAAAGACACAAACAGCAAAGGGCTTATTATTTTTATTCATTATGAGAACATATACTACATCTCCAGTGTGAAATAAAATAAATTTAGAATACTATACCCTTATCATGTATTAATCAAGACCTTAAGGAATATATAGTTAGATACTTTTTAAAGTTGTCCATCTTGCACAGAACAGACATCTTGCTAATTATGGAATTTTCTAGAGTAAGTAGAGAAATTAAGGCATCCAGAACTGAGTGTTTCTAAGTGCTGGGCTTTGGTGAGAAAAGGAAAATTCTTCTTGTTAAAAAAGCCCCAAGTATTGACTTAAGTATCAAAATGCCATTTGTGGTCAGGGATACAGTATCCCAGTGAATTCTAAATACTAATTACTAAACTGCTTTCATTAAAAAGATGTTGCAGGCTATTTCCAAGACTACCTTTTGAGGAATACAGTGGTGTGATCAGCACTGCTCAAAGCCAAGAACAATTCAAAGAACTTTGATCTCTAAAAACAATCCCATACTAGGTAAATAACATTATCCCCTAGCTCAAGTGGGATAATGAATATAAAGGGCCTGGTACTAAGACTACAACAAGTGCCCAATCAAAGATGGTGGCCACTTTTGGTGTAGACATTGCTGTTGTGGATGTTAATGGAAGCACCTTTATAACGACAGAAACAAAAAGATCTATATGATTCATGGCAGACCCACAGCTTATGCACAGGAGGGGCTTGGGAATTGGGGGTTGTGATGAAAAGATGTTCTGGGCTCTGAAGTGGCAACTCAAGGGGCCCTGGTGACAAAGGAAGTGGAGGGGAGGAAAGGGGAGGTAACTCTAGTGGCTCAGGCACTGGCAGCTACAGAAAAAAGGATCTTCAGATGGTTGGGAAGAGCTCCATTTAATGTTATTTCCTGTTATTATTTTTCTCCTTGTTAGTTGCTTTAGATTTATTCTGAATTTTTTGTAACAGGTATTTTTGTAACAGGTAAATTTGTAACAGGTATTTCCAGAGTTATCTTTTATTATTATCTTATTTCCTGTTATTATTTTTCTTCTTTTGATTTGCTTTAGATTGTTCAGAACTGACTTAAGATCAGGTTTTCCTGAAGAAATTTTTTCTGATAGTGACCTACCAAAGGCCAGTTTGTCTTCTTTCTATTTACTGCTATTTCTATGATGAAGATAGTGTTATGGGTTGTTTAAAAAACACAGCAGCAAATAGTATAAATATACTCTTGAGTAAGCATCTGAATACAACCTCCACCTGAGACCATTGAAATGATTACTTCAGGCATGTGGAAGAATTTAATATCAGCCAGAGTTAGCCCTAGAATTCATACTGAAATTTTTACAGTCTTTCTCGAAGCAAACAATATAGATGGCTTGATATACAATATAGTGTACTGCGCACTCAACAGGTCATACAGCCCAAATATATGCCATGAGTTTCATCCCCACTGCAAAATCTAAGAATAAGAAATGGCATAAGTTTGTAGAATGAACAAAGATACCCTTGTCCTTGATAATACATTGTAATTCTAAGAATCAACCCTCCTTACATTGGGTTCACCAAGACAAAACATTTTCTGGAACCACTTATAAACTTTTGTTTTCTGACTCAGTGCTCGTACATTTAATAAAAGTTAACAAGTGTTTCTTACTATCAATGCATTACCTGATGGCATCAAAGCTTTACTTGGCTATGAGATAATGAACACACCAGTTTCTAACTATTCAAGAACATTGTTCACTGCCAAGCAAATACTGAGACACACGTCCCCCAGCCGCTATCCACCCAAACACCCTGGCTGTTATGAGCATCAGCAAGTCACACGCCTACCTTAGCAGCATGCATTTGTGAAGTGCATTGGTCATAAATTTCTTTGAGGAAGTTTTTCCTAAGAAGTCTGTTCCTTGTATAACATCATCTCACACATGGCTCTGGAAATTTTGCTCAGTATTATTCCATAAGTGTTGAGCACATGCTGTATGGAAAATAACAGAACGATAGTCAGGAGACCTGAGTTCTACCCTCATCGTTATGATTTAGTGGAAGTGTAATATTAAGCAATCATTTAATATCTCTGAAAAATGGCAGTAGTAATATCAGCCAAACACAAAGTTGCTGTGTGTGTTAAATGAGATTAGGACATGTAGATGTGCTTTATCAAGCACTAGACAAATGTTAGTTACTACTATTATTGCATATTTGACCACAAGCCCAGAAGACCAATATAGACTGCTAATGCCCTGAGCTACCTGCCACAACAGAACCCAAGTTGTGTGATACCACCAACACAGGAGTTTCTGATGTCTGAAGATCGAACCTTTTCGATATGCTAGCTCAAGGTATCCAAATTTCAAAATTAACTACACAGGTTCTATAACTACTCACTACTTGAAACCAAGTGCTCATGGAGGAGGCGGGGAGGAGAAAAGATAAAAGAGAGAAGAATGGGGGAAGGAGAACATTGTTACAAACTGCCAGTGTTAGTCATCCTCCCTTAAAGGACCCTCTTATGGGGAAATTAAATCTACAGAAGATAGTATATTCTTAACTTGTTCATGTAAGTACGTTAGCTATAAATTAGTATTCATAATTTTATCTTCAAAATCAGACCAATAAATACTTGTTGATTTGATGCTTGAAAGGTTTATATCTCTTGTCTTGAATTAATTCTATTAAAAAAAAATAATAGTAACAGTAGTCCAGCTGATGTCTAAATTATAATCTGACCATAACATCTGCCATCCCATAAAAAAAAAATGCATGTTTTGCAGTATTATTCCTGAGGAAGAACTCTTGATTGCTAAACACACCGAGATGCCCTCAGTGTACCTCAGACTTTGCTACTACAAATATACCTTTATGCCCATATTTGCAACCCACAAATTTTTAGAAAATATCTTTTCTCACCTACATGACTGCAGCTGAGCATATGGAATATGAGGGCAAACATTTATCTGAGCTGTTCCCGCCTGCCAAATCACCTTCAAGTAAATGGTCCATCTGGAGAGGCAACACAAACTCCCAGCCTTCCTTAGGCTCACCGAGGCTGAGCAATAGGCTGAAGTGTACCTGTCCCTTTCATGTCCTGATCTGTCCTGTCAGGCCGCAGCCTGAGAACACATCTGCCAGCTTCCACCTCAGATCATAAAGTGTGGTTGATAAAGGCATCCTTTTGCTTCATTAAAGTATCACTCTCCTTAAAACTGCACTGAAAGAGATATTGGAAGTGTTTTAAATTTATCTTTTAATTTTTAAAAGTAAATTTAAAATTTCACAACCTTTCTAATGAGATGGTAGACACCATAGTCAAAAGTCAATGTGTAACATATAAAAAAATATACCTCTGCAAATTTAGACTTTATTCCTCTCATTTCCCCTTATCTGGAACAATACTGTGATTAATCTGTCATTTGTTTGGAGTATATTATTGTTTTAATTGGCTTATTAAGAGATATTATCTTGTATACTAAAGGCTAGTGAATTTATTATAATTCCCACAGCGAACCTGTGCTAAATAAATTACTGGCAAAGAAAAAAAAAGTAAATGAGTAGGAATCAATAATAAATAAGTGCATTAAAAAAAATAAATGTTTAAAATGTAATCAGTCCAGCATATGTTCACTAGCATACCTCCTATAAGCTCTAGAAGTAGGTCAAAAATGGAATTATTCCCAATATAGTCAATTTCCTCCAGGTGTGATTTCTTCCAGTCCCCTGAATATCACATATGCCACCTCTCAAGACAGCCTAAAACAAGCTGCTGTTCCAGGAGCTCCCTAAAGAGCTGTTGTCTTTGGGGTTCTGTGTGAGCCTTTCTCTAACTTTACATCCAAATGAAACTAATCATTATGGGGCTCAGCCACCGAAAGATTCACAAGATTTCTGAAGGATAGAAATGTGTTTATTGTTTTACACAAGTGGGGGAGAATACACACCAAAAGGGCTTCTGCTATTCAGTCCGTGTGCAAAGGACCCGCTAATATCCATTAGCAGAGCCTTCCAGGTGCTGGGAAAAGGAAAGAAACGTTGCAGTTGTCCTGTTCCAAGAAGACTCACCAGTACTTCGAGGACAGTTTGACCTGAAAATTAAGAAAATCAATGACTACACAAGCTTCATCTGGGGATGGTTTTATCAAATATAGCCAGTTATTGCCTTAAAAAGTCAGCAACTAGATCAAGCATATGGGCCAGTGTGAATTCGTGAAGAAGGCTCACATCTCTTCATTATAAATTTATCTTAGAAACATCATAATTGCATCTCTGGCACTACTTCTCTTCAGGAAGCCCAGTGGTCTCTTTTCGGCCACAAGATGAGAACTGATGCACCCAGGAAACTCCCCACTAACTTTCTCCCTGGCATAGAGAGAAAGGAAACTGTCCCCCTGTTGTCTGACCCTTCTCAAACCTAGCCTGGCAACAAAAGGCCCCTGCACTTTCAACCAAGCAACACCCTAAACGACTTTGACTTTGAAATCAGAGCAGAGGAAGTTGCTGTGGCTGGCCGCACTGCTGGTCATTCCAGTCCACTGCATGTGGGGAGACATGATCATCTGGAAGCCTGAACCAGAGTGCAGAGAAGGCAGATAGAGCCTTCGCTGCCCCCAGAGGGACCCCAGGGTGCTGTTCTCAGAGTTCACAACTCCTGTGAGGGCAACCCTCTTGGAATGAGAGGGAGTAGGCATTCTTCTCTTCTCAGAATAAAACACTGAGCATATTGTCACTTTGCCATGTCACATTCTTCAGAATTAGAGGCAGTAGTTTAAAACCCACTCTCTGAGCACTGGGCCAAGGAGAATAACTCAAATGTATTATTAGAACGTAAAGTAAACCATGAAATGTAACATTATCACTGTGACCAAACCATGAAATTTCTTTTTTAGTTTATGATTATTAATAAACTGCTGTAAAAGGATTGAGCTATTTTGCAGAAAAAAGTATAGTAGATTAAAATCATTTTTACATATTTAAGATTAGGAACCTGTAATAAAATTGAGCTGGAATATTTTCATTGCTATTTCAAGGAATTCCTTTGAGAATCCGGTACTGATACTGCTCATGGCATTTAATTAACTTGGCTACTAGGTTCTGCTACAAATTCCCTCTCTCCGACCTTGGATGAGCTTCCTCTGCCCAGTAGGCCTCTTGTTGATTTGTACTTAACACCTTCTCACACCCTCACAGTCCCAAGTCTTTTCCTCTGTTCCAAACTTTTCTCTCCCAACAGATGATCTCACCCTCTTCTTCACTGGAATTGAAGGGCAACGACCCCAGCATTCTCAGTCCTGCCCTCCATTCACACTGTGTCCACAACTTCCTCCCACATGAAAGAAGTGTCCTTTCACACTGCCAAGGCTAACCCTTCCAACAGTACCTTTTTTCCTATTTTCTCTGTCTTAACTCATCATAAAGCCACCAGCTCTTCCCTCCCCAGTCTCATCTTCTCTGCAAACATGCACAAATATGTCTTAGAAAGCATTCCCTCAAAGTCAGAGATTTCAAGGAGTTCTTGCCCTGTTTCTCACTCCATTTATCACTAATATTCTTGAAAGAATTCTTCATTGATTTACTAAATATTTATTGAGTTCCTTCTACTTCATGGCAAGCATCATGCTAGATGTTAGGAAGATAAAGAGTAGAGACATGGTTCCTCCTTCTAGGGCATGTTTGAGGAGCTGAAAGGATGCTGTAATTAAAATGCAGTGAGCAAGAATGAAAGCAGGATAATCTTAGGAGGCAGGTGGAATCCATGTCACATAGGCCATGGTTAGGATCTTGGAATTTATTCTGAATTCAATGAGCAGCCATTGAAGTATTTTTAGAGGTCAATAAGGAAATGATACCCCTTGCAGGAGTGTGGAAAAGGAACTGAAGGGAGGCAAGAGCAAAATCAGAGAGCAATTTAGAGGATGCTGTAGCAGCCTTGTCTACCATGGTGGCAGTGAAGACAGAGCAAAGGGGATGAATGTGCAGTATCTTTGGGAGATAAAATCTATGGGACTTGCTGATAGATTCAGTAAAGGGAGTGAGAGAAGGGAGCAATCAGGGTGACTCTAGGGCTTCTGATGTGACAACTGAGTAAATGACAGCGCTCTGGATTATAGTGTAGGGGGATACATTTGAGGGAGTAACAGGTTGAGGAGAAACAAGAGTTCTGTTTTAAACATGTTACGTTTAAATTACTGTGCAACACACAAATAAAAATATCAACCACAGATGTAAAAATCTGGAGCTCAAAAGAATGGCCTGGCCTGGAAGTATAAATTTGGCTTGTTCAGCATAAAAATGGTATTTAAATCCATGAGAACATTTAAGATCATCTGGGAAGAGAAAAAAATAAAAGAGGAGCTAAAAGAGAAAAGAAAGAGGATAATATAATTTTTAAAAACAGAAAAAGATGCAGAACCAAACCTCAAGTGATATTTAAAGGTTGACTGGAGTAGGAGGAGCCACGTAAGAGGAGCTACAGGAGATATAAAGGAAAATCACAGAAGTGATAAGAGGAGAGATTCTAGGAAGGGGTGGTCAGGTGAGTGGAATACTTCTGAAAGGTCTGGCATTGTGGAGTTTATATCCCTCTATCATTTATGTTTCTCATAAACTTACTACTCCTTCAAAGCCCAGGTAAAATGACATTAACAAAGCAACCACTTTCTTAGAAATGACCAGTGACCACCTATCTCCATGTCCGTGTCCGATATTTTTTCTCAGTCCTCATTCTCTTTGTTATACGTGAGCCTGTGATATCAGGGATAACCTGGTTCTTTGTGAAACTGCTCTTCTCCGTTGTTTTTGTTTATATAACCCATTCCTAGTTCTCCTACTTTTTAAAAAAATATATATTCTTCTCTGACTTTCCTTTCTCTTCCATTCCTTAAATGTCTGTGTTTCTTGAGGTATCTTTGGACCCCTTTTTTGAATGCTCTGCAATCTCATTTATTCACAAAGCTTAAACAACCACCCTATGCCTGATTCCAAAACCTAAATCTCATGCTAAACCCAGTCTCTCTTTCTCTCAAGACTCGGGTTCACAATATCAATTTCCTGCTCGACTTTTCTAGATCTGAATCATACTGACTTTTTAAGAACCCTCTTTGCAAAACCAAACTCACCTTTGTTCCAAAATCTTCTCTTTCTCACATTTTTAATTATGGTGGAACCATCTTCCCCTTGAAATTGTCAAGTCCTTGTTGACCTTGTCTTCCCCTTGATCCCAGACAATCAGTAAATGTGTTTCTGTTGAACTTCCTAAACATATCTTTTTACTCTCCACTCCCGTGTAGTCCCATCGCCACTATTCCAATTCAATTGCTGCATCATTCTGCCAGATCTTGCAGTACTTCGTTGGCCCTGGAGAGGAGCTGGGACTGTTCTAAGTGGCATGGGAAGACCCTGGAACAGTTTGATCAGGGGAGAGACATGATCTAATTAGCATTTTTCAAAGACACTCCCTGATCTAGCTTTAGCATATCTGGTTAACCTCTTTCACTAATCCTTTTCAGACTCACCATACTCCAGCCCAGCTGAACAGAACCTACCCTTTTTGTTCTCACTGCTGTACAGCTGGTCACCTGATTCCACCCCTGCAACCCCTACCGCAGCTCTAGATCACCCTCTGTATCATTTCTACCTCTCAAAATATTACTCCTCTTTCAAAGGCTAGGTATGATCACATCCTCCCCAAGCTGGTAATAATCTATCCTCTGAATTCTCGTGGTAGATTAATTGTGCATCCATCATAATACCTGTCTTGCCCTATTTTGTGTTTTAATGATTTGTGTGTGACATGTCCCCCTCTTATACTGTAAATATCTTAGGACAAGAACTATGTACCTCTTGTTTTTGTTCCACTATAAATCATAACACGTACCTTGCACACACCAGAACTTCAGGAAATGCCTGCCAAGGTAATAAATGGACAGCCATAATTAACATAAGTTATTGTTTTGTGTACTGATCCAGTCCTAAATCTATGGTGCTATCGCTTCTGTATCACTGATGATTATCCACTTAACTTAAATAACCTTTCTTGGAACACAAATTAAAAAGATGGAAAATAAAATAAGATTATAAGAAAGGAACAAGTATGTAGGTTATTCCCTATCTTAAACACAGAGAAGTTCTGTTATGCGTCATGGAAAATTAAAGCACAGTAATAAAATGCACCCACAAGACGTGTTGAATAATGATTTAGTGGAAACGTTGCTTTGCCTCCTGTTCGTAGGTCCTAACTTTCTTCTCACGTACTTAAGCTGCACGTTCTATTTATTTTGTTTTTAGATTACATTGACAACGATTGGCTATGGAGACAAAACTCCCCTAACTTGGCTGGGAAGATTGCTTTCTGCAGGCTTTGCGCTCCTTGGCATTTCTTTCTTTGCACTTCCTGCCGTGAGTATCTCTGCAAAAAATAAAGCAGTTTAAATTAGATCTTAAAGGTTTATTAGCGTAAGCTTTCACAAATTTATATGTCCAGGAACATATCTATATTGTTTACAAATACAATTTTTCTGATATAATGTTGACCTTTCTACATATATCTATGTGGATAATTTATTTAAAATAGTCTTCCCTTGGAGACACTTAACCTGAGAGTTTTATGCCAGCTAGGTCTTTATGACCAAATAATAATTCAGATGGCATCACCTTTCTGTCAACATCCTACTAATACATTTAGAATATTTGTAAAGACAAAGATTTCTTTTTAAGCTGATCATTCCAATTTGGTTTATAATATGTGCTACTGAAGATATGGATGTGCACAAGTGTAGTATTTATCCATGTGAGTGAAAATTATATGACCTTAAAGGGTTTTCAGTGTGTCAGATGATTTATTCTTTGTGTCATCATCATTGATTTTCTTAATGAGCACTTTCTGCATCTTATCAGAATGAAGAGCACATTTATCTTCTTCAAAGCTTCTGATTATTTTCCCCTTAATGGATGAAGCTTGTCCATTTTCTACTTGTTTCTTTAAAGGAAATTGATCAAAATATTATACTTTGTCTCCATCCACAAGTGGCAGCAGTCATGCTTAAGGAACAATAGCCTTAGTCTTGCTCCAGACACAAGCTGACTCAGTCACAATCTATGCCAAGCAGAGACCCCAGAGCATGCCTCCAAGGAAGCAGAGCGGGTAGGGATTTTCAGCACCACAGGCTTGAGCTAACAGGGTTCCTTCTCTGCCTGTGAATGAGTGCAAATGCTTGTCTTTCCCATGGCCACTGTCCAATTCCAGTTTGACCAGATGATTCTGACCCAGACCACACAAAATCACAGAGAAGAGACTGAAAACACCATGCAAAAGCTTGAGCATTAGACCTCTTTGTGAATTCTGTTTTTGTCATGTGCTACTTCTGTGGCTGTTTTAGTTTGCTAGGGCTGCTGTAACAAGGTATCACAGACTGTGTGGCCTAACCAAAGGAAATGTATTATCTCACAATTCTGGAGGCTAGAAGTCCAAAATCAAGGAGTTGGCAAGGTTGGTTGTTTATGAAGGAGATGAGAGAAGGATGTGTTCCAGGCCTCTTTCCTTGGTTTGTAGATGGTAGTCTTTTCCCTGAGTCTTCACATTGTCTTTCCTCTGTACGTGTTTGTGTCCAAATTTCTTCCTTTAAGAACACCAGTCATGTTGAATTAGGGCCCACTCTAATGACCTCATCGTAAACTGATTACCTCTCTAAAGACCTTATCTTTAAATAGAGTCACCTTCTGAAGAACTAGAGTTTAGGACTCCAACATATGAATTTTGGAAGGACAATTTAGTCTATAACAATAACCTTGGGTACATTTCTTCATCAAATAATGAAGGAAGAATTATTACACCCAGAGAAATCTTGTGAAGACCTATGTGATAATGCAAGTCCAGTGCTAGTCATTAAAAAATAAAAATTGTTTTTTGTATGAATCTCAGTATATTAATTTACTGTTGTAAAGTGACAAAAATCAGAGAGTCAAAAAAGCATCTCACTTGTTCAGAGTCAACTTATCCAGCAGTCTCAACAATTTAGAAAGAGCAGAGCTTCACTTAATAATCAGATTCCTTATAGGAAAATACCTTGATAAATATTTTAAATGCTCACCAAAACGTATTTTCTTCTCACTTGGTGTTTATGTGCCCTTCTTGGCATAGTGCTAAAATTTAAAACCTAAAAATTTAAGTAATGTGATCTTAAAAAATAGACTACAACAAAACTTAATTTCTAAGAATTTGTATCTATAGGTGTCAATATTTGAAGAGATGGCACATAAATTGTATATATTCACTCAATAATCAGTGATTTTATATATATTAATATCTTATCTATATTTTATAATATATTTTTAACTAAAATCTATTATATATTTTATAATAGATTTAACGGACTTCCATTTAGGTTCACTGAGCTGTGTAGTAAGAAAGGTAGAAAATTGGAATAGAGCTATAATGAGACGATGAGCAGACCTGGTTCAATTGTTGTTATGTACAGTCTGGCATCTTTGCCATCAACTAATAAATGTTTCTAAGCAATACCAATGTGATTTTCAGCACATTTGAATTTGTTTGGAAGATGCAAAGTTTGTGCTATGTGGGGCCTGTCTTCAGTTTCCAAAAGGGATTTAACTCTGAGCCTCATATCCATGTACTAAATGCTCCAAAATGGTAGTTATTGCTGTTAATTCAATATGTACAAATCTGAATCAAGCTGAGTAGATTACACATAATATGTAGTATAAATATATGCTATAAATTCTAATGTTTCATATTCTCTTACATGTTTATACTTTATGAAAAATGACATTAAAAGGAAAATAAGTAAATCTTTCCTAAATGATCTTAAGTAGCAGGAAAAAAATTAGGAGTTAAGAATGAATATAGTTGATTTGGATTCAGAAATGGAGAGCCGCTTTTATAACCTCCAAATGGAGGGAATGTTTAAATCTTAAAACAAGATCATACGGTCAGATTTTTATAACGTTTAGTTTGTGCAATCACAACCTCTATGAGACAATCACTGAAAAAAAAATGGAAAAAAGAACCTATGATATAATTTCAAATTTTATGGTAGTCATTTATTCTTATTAATAATGGAGTTGATAACTGCTCATTAATAGCAAATAGTATTATCATATAACTGTATTTTGCATACAGTAGTCAGTCCTCCCCCCACCCCATTATCTGCATTCACTTTCTATGGTTTTAGTTAACCACAGTCAACTGTGATTGGAAAATATTAAATGGAAAATTCCAGAAATAAGCAATTCATAAGTTTTAAATTGCATGCCATTCTGAGTAGCGTGATGAAATTTCCCACCCTTGGACTCCAGCCTGCCCAGGACTTTGCCTAGCATATCCATGCTGTATATGCTACCTACTCACTAGTTACTTAATAGCCATCTCCATTATGAGATTGGTTATCAGAGAGAGAGAGAGACTACATTCATATAACTTATATGATAGTATATTGTTATAATTTTTTTTTATTATTGTTCTTGTTAATCTCTCACTGTGCCTAATTTGTAAACTAAACTTTATCATAGGTAAGTATGTATAGGGAAAAACATAGCATATATAGGTTTTGGTACTAACTGCGGTTTGAGTATCCACTGAGAGTCTCAGAACATATCCCTGTGACAAAGGGGGAACTACTGTAATCATATTACTTATTATCTCATTATTGTCACAGATGTACTCAGAATTGTGGATTCTCAAGATAAGAGAAACCTTAAAGTTTATCTAGAGCCCAAAAATATCTGAGCCAAATTATCATCCAGCTGAGACTTAACACCTCCTAAAGATGAGAAACCCATCACCTCCCCAGGCAGTCTATACTATCTTTGAGCTACTTTCAAGATATAAGAAAAGAAAAACAACCATTCCTTATTTGTGACTAATACCGACTTAGTGCTTATCAGATACCCATCTCTCACCTAAGGGTTAAACTTTTTAAAGTTTAATTAAAAGCTCATAATTTACAGCTAGCAAGCAAAATCTACAGACTTGAAAGCAGTGGATCTCCACGTCCCATGCCAATAAAGTGGAGACTTATAGACAAAGCTCAGAGATTGAATCTAGCAAGCCCCAAAAGCCAACCCAAGGCTGAGACAAAACATCTTGATTCCACAAAGTTAGACCAAAGCAAACTGAAGACAGGAGCATTTTTAAAAGCCTAATTTTTATATTAGGATGATAAACAGAAGAAAGCAAACCAGCCAAAAAATTTACATAAACATAGGAGGAGCATGCTAATCTTACTAACCCCAAAATCTGAATAGGTGAGCCAAAACCAAAAAGGTAAGGAATGCTAAAAGTATGAGATTAAAACTCAGGGAAATAGGAATGTGCTTTGCAATTACCCATGCTCTTTCCTTTGTTATACAAACAAGGAAAATAGAAAACCTCCTATGTCTTCAGAACTGTTTGTCTTATCTGGATAACTGTCCTTCCCCCCACCTCTTTCATTTTACTTTGATAGGTATAGAATTATAGAATCATGAGGATTAAACTGGGACAAATTTTAAACTCCCCTGCCCACTGTTTCACAAATGGAAAATATAAAATTCAGTAGTTTCATCAAAGTGCTAGATAAACTCCCATGTCCACAGCAGCAAGAATTTAACTGCCCAGATTTAAAATCCACCTCTGTCCAAAACCACAATTCATATCCTCTATATTCCATTACTGGATAGCACCATTTATCCTAATGTTACAGAGAAAGCCACACAAAAAATAATTTTTAATAGTGATTTTTATCTGTAATTATGGTGCTTCTGCTATACCATAAGAGACAAATGGCAATGCCTCATTGATTTACTAAAGAAAAGAAGTTGTTATGTTTATTGGCAGTCTTGCCCAAGAACTTACCATTGGCCAATAGTATCATAATAGAGGTAAATAGTGTTTGTTTTAATAAACAAACAGGTTGCATACTGTCTTCTCTCAGACTCATTTTAATGAGTTACTTTTTAATATTCATCGTATTTAACAGTGCTTTTGAAAAAAAAGTTGAAGTACTGATTTGTATTTTGTTCCAGGGCATTCTTGGCTCAGGTTTTGCATTAAAAGTACAAGAACAGCACCGCCAGAAACACTTTGAGAAAAGAAGGAACCCAGCTGCCAATCTCATTCAGGTAAATGTCAGTGTAATAGGTAGATGGCAACATCTGTCTCCATAAGCACTTGCTGGGTCATTTTCCAGTCTCTATGCTTCATTGCTTAGTAGAGCTACTCTTTTGTTCTGTTTTTTAAACTGAAGCTGGAACTTAACACACAGTCTTGGATTTGGACAAATGTTCCTCCCTCCCAAACAGAAAAATAATATATACTTTCAGTAAATAGTCCAGGTGTTGTTCAGGTTAATTAGTCATGCCAGCAAAGTCATGCAGAGGTAGCAGCCGTGCTGCACCTGTAATAACCGAATATGTCTTAAGGATTACTTGGTGAAACATAATTGATCATTAAGTGATGGAGCAGAACATGGCATTGTTCTCTGCATTACAATTACCTTCTCCAGCCAGATGGATTCCACTGTTCTGAAGAACAGCATATTTGTTTAGAATGTCAAGGATGTGTACCTGTGGAATTACTTTTAATGCCATCTAGAGCAATAACTTGAAATAGTTATCTTATTTTAAGAGTCAGTGAGATTATTGAATACCTCAATGTTTGAGAATATGAAATCATGAAATCATAAGCATATTATTTGAAAGCTAACTCATAAAATACAGGTGTTTAACATTTCATTTCCTTGTCAATAAGTTAGGATTTGCTTCAGCACAAAGGAATTCTTTTCCTTTTGCTGTCCATATCTTTTGGGAGTAGCACCTTCCTAGAACCAAGTTGTTTAAGAACCATAAAGTATATTTTTCTATAGATCCATAAGGTGGAGTTGGTATTTAATTATTTTTATTTAATTATATAATTATTTGATAATACAATCTAGTGTTTTCTCTTTCTGCCAGCCAGTGGGAGATTCAGAACTTCTAACTGCAGGAGTTTGAAGTGGCAGTCTGAGGTACTAGGAGACTTGCCTTCATATTGTAGTAACAAGCACATTGTTTTAATTTAGATTGTAGGTTTAAGTGGGTGTGTTGGGTTGGGGGAACCACTACACAACCCTATCCTTATCCCTTCCCAATTGCTGTGAAATAAAGTAGCTCCAACAGCAATGGAGCAAGGGAAAGAAGTGGGTGAGGATGGTTCAGTTATACTATGAAAGCAATCTATTTTGTATCTGATGAGTATAAATCAAGCTATTCTGCAACTATTGACAAGGAAATGGATCATTGGGCATAACTTCTAATACAAACCACTGAGGATCTTTATTTTCTTTTTAATTTCCACGTTTTAAAATAGCCCTAAAAATAAAGTTAACTTTGTTTTCTTGAAGGAAAAGATCCCTAAGTAGTAGGAGTTTAAGATGTGAAACCAAATGACAATCGCCTTAATGAAAAGAGGTATCATCACACACTTGATTGTGCGCACGAGATACCCTGAAGCTCAAGCTGATAGTCTTTCAGCCTTTGGTGCTTCCTAACTGGTTATGAGGTGTTTCATACTTCTAAAGAACTTGTCTCCTTACTATTTTTTATCTCTTAATTATCCTTTATTTTATTTCTTATCTTTTAATTCTAGAACAATGTTTTCCAACCTGTGAATGCAGAACAGTTTTGTCTGGAGATATAGAATATTATTTTATGGAACTCGATCAATAATTGAACTTATACAAATGTGATCAATAATTGAACTTATACAAATGTAGGTAACAATGGAGCAAAATCATTAATTTTTCTTTTACTTCAAACTCTAGCTTATGTGTTGTTCTGAACAAAAAAAAGTGTAAAATGAAAGGCTTGAAACAGGAATACCTTTAAAATCTAATCGTAGTTTCATTCTACTAATCAAAATAGAATCTACGAATTTAAAAAGCAATTGTCTCCCCATCCAAATGCTATTAATTTATCTATTAGACATAGGAATAATTACATAAGTATTCAATATATTTATTATTCTGACCCCTAGCCAGAATTCAGGGCTTTAAGCCTTAATTATATATTGTAGAAATTTATTTTTAAGGGTGCACTAGATTGCAAAGCAGGCCTCATTTACTGATCCATTCATTTCTCTACCTAATAAAGCCTTGATTTTCTGAACACACAAAGCATCAAAACCAAGAGCAATCTTATCTGTTTTAAGGTAGAGCCACTTCTAAAGGGGCACTGAAATTTTCAAATTGCTTTCTCATTTGATTGATGATACAACTAAGTTAACCAGCATTTCAGGGGTTTAGAGAAAAGTTTAAAACCCTAGCAGCTTGCAGCAAATTTAACTATGTCAATATCTTTGCATGATTCATTGAAATTAACTTTCATTTCAAGTGGAGCAGTCTGGAAAAAGAAGGCAGCTCTCACTAACGTTTTAAATGCCTGCCCAAATGTCGCAACTTTTATTAATAATAGCTAAGACTTGTGAAGTGTTTTTTAGTTTGTAGAGTGTTTCTAATATATTATGTCAATAGATCCCCAGCACAAGCCTAGGAAGAGCTAGGACTCAGAACCCTGGTGTCCAAATCTGAATCCATTATTCCTTTCAAATAGTGGCAGTTGCATCCTGAAATATATATTACTGAAGCTTTGGGATTAGCACTTAAAGGTACTTCAAAAATTCCATGTTAGAGGTTTACTTCTGGAGAGACTGGGCCAGTTCAGAATGGAGCCAAAATGCTTTACTGGAAACAGAAACAGGGGAATTAAGTGAAAGTTTGTAAAATGAATGCTACAGGTAGCCTTATTTTCCTAAAAAGATTAGAAGGTATTGCTATAAGGAAGAAAGTTGCCCCCCCAAAAAAAAAAATATATATATATATATACACCTATATCTAGATATATATAGTTATAAATAGATACAAACAGACAGACAGAGACACAGAGAGAGAAAGAGAGGAATTTTAGCTTTGACTAGTGAAATAACTGAGTTTTCACCCAGTTACCTTAAAGTAAGGTCACCAGTCAATAAAGTTAAACCATTTATGCAGAGCTTATACATCTTTTTTAATGTTTCAGTCATAAATAAGAACAGATTTAGAAAAAAATTCTAAAGGTGAAAAATATAACAGTAGAAGAAAAGAAAACAAAGGGGAGATAGAGTTGTGAAAATCTCCTAGAAAGCAAACTACAAATACAGAGATGGAAAATAAGATAAAAACGATATGAAAATTGGATGACCTTTCCACGAGATCAAATATTCAATTAACATTATTTCAAAAAGAATATAGGGATACTAAGGGGAGGATTTTCAAAGAAAGATTACATTATCATTCTCTGGAAATGAGTAGCCACAGTAAGAGGACCCACCAAGTGCCCAACCCTCTGAAAAAAAACTCCACACTGAGGATGCCATAGTGAAATATCAGAACACTTGCAAAAAATGAGATTCTAAATGCTTTCCAGGCAGCAAGTAGTGAAAGGTCAAGAAACAGGATTATGCTGGATTTCTCACTAGCAACACTAAAATTAAAAGACAGCAGAACAGTACTTTTTAAATTATGGAGAAAAATTATTTCTAACCTATAATTCTATACCCAGCCAAACTATTCATTGAGTTGAGAGTAACATAATGGCAGTCCTAGACATGCAAGATCTCAAAACTTTACCTTCTATTTACTTTTACTCAGGAAACTACTTGGTATATATGTATCACATCTTTTTTCCATTCATCCATTGTTGGACACTTAGGTTGTTTCCATGTCTTGGCTATTGTGAATAACGCTGCAGTGAACATGGGAGTGTAGATATCTCTTCAATATTGTGTTTTCATTTCTTTTGGATCTATTCCCAGAAATGGAATTGCTGGATCATATGGTGGTTCTATTTTTAATTTTTTGAGTAACCTCCATACTGTTTCTATAGAGGGATTTATATATGTGTGTGTATGTATATACACACACAGTGACATATTATTTAACCATAAGAAAGAAGGAAATCCTGCCATGTTGCAACAACATGGATGGACCCTGAAGGCATTATGCTAAGTGAAATAGCCAAACAAAAAAAGGCAAACACTGCGTAGTATCACTTACAAGTAGAGTCTAATTTTTTTTAAGTTAAATTCTTAGAAGCAGCGAGTAAAAAGCATTTACTAGGGCATGGAGGGTGGAGGAAATGAGATAAAAGGGTACAAATTTTCAGCTATAAAATGAACAAGGTCTTAGAATCTAATGTAAAATATGGTGATTATAATTGATAATACTGTATTATGTAATTGAAATTTGCTAAGGGTATAGAATTTAAATGTTCCCACACACAAGAAAAGATAAATATGTGAAGAGATGTATGTGTTAATTATCTGGATAGGGGAAATTTTTTTACTATATATTTATATTCAGTATAAATATAAAAATATATAATCACCACTGTGTATACTTCAAATATCTTACAATTTTGTGAGTTACTTATACATCAATAAAGCTAATTTTAAAAAATAGGAAGCTATTTGGATAAAATTATTCTTCTAAAACAAGAAGACAACCCAAGAGAGATGTGAGATCCAGGACTCAAGAGATTCCACACAGGAAAGAGCAGAGGGAATTTCTAGGGTGATAGGGAAGAGAAGTCTCAGAACAAAAGCTATAATAGGCCTAGAGAACAGAGTGAGCAGGCAGCTAGGAAGCTCCAGGAGAAAGATCCTTAAAGGAAATATAAAATGGAACTGACAGATTTCATGATGTATTTAACCAGTGGAATCTTAAGAGTTCTTTTGTGGGGTTCCGAAATGTATTATGATAGATATATAAAGGCGAATCGAGAAATTAAAATAGGACAACAATAACTACAAAAAAAAATATATATATATATATATATGAAAGAAAAAAGCCATGGTACATCACATTGCTGATGTAGGAAAAATAGTTGCAGGGTCATGATAAAGCAAATACTAAATAGTAACTAAAAATTGTTAGTAGGAGAGGAAGGGAAGAGTATGTAAATGAGATGTCATTTTTTATGGTAAGAAGTTCATTGATGGTGCCTAAAATTGAAAAAATCAGGAAATATAAGAATGAGAACAATCCATAAATATTAGGATTCTTAAAAATAAAAGCAACAACTCTAAGAATGGAAGGCGGTTGCCTCTAAAGAACAAAAATTAATGAAAAGCAAGGTAGGGAAAGGGATTACTGATTTTTATCCTGAATCTTTTAATTCCCTGACTTCTTAAATTCTGTACCCTGAAAATAATTAGTTCCATGTTAATTATACCTTCAGATGGCCAGCTGAAATTAAAATTTTCAGAAAGAGTCAAATGTGCCATAGCTGTAATACTCAAGACAATACAAACTAAAAACTCCCTAAAAACTTAATTATATTGACATTGTAATTATAATTATAGTCCAAATTTTGAATTTTTTTAGCTTCCTAGAGCACCAGGGTGGCCTGATAAATGGTAAACTTGGCTTTCATTCTGTTCCTTGTTGACTCCTTTGGGGAATATATGACATGTAAATTAAATCTCTCTGGGGCATTATTTTTTTTCTTGTCAACCACTGTGATTTTGGCTTTAAATATGGGAACATCAGCTACTTGATCATATGGTTGTGGGCCTGAGGTTCAGCTACTAGAAACAAATAGCTGAGAGAGAAAGAGCTAAGGACAGGACAAAGTTATTCAAGTGTAAGAGTAATAGAGTTACACATTCCACTTCCATTTTGCTGGTTAGCTCATATCGGCCCTGAGATACATGGTCACTTGCTCCTTCAGTATCTCCCATTTATAAAATATTTTTAGGAGAAAAGTAATGAAGGGAATAAGAGCTTAGCAGTTGAAATCAATTTGATAGAAAAAGAGCGAGAAGGTCTCAATGTTAAAATCTTTAATTTTCTAAGAGTGACCTCTTTTGCCTCCAATTCTTTATACATTGGCAGGTAATTACTTGGTCCCTTTTTTCATTGTATTGTTGTTTGGGATTTTTTACTGGTATCCAGTAATGCATATAGACCTGCTGTGTGCTTCTAGTTCTCCATGAGTCTTGCTTCCAAAGAAACTGAGTTTATATGTAGGGTACTTTCTGTGAAAATTGTTTAATTAAAGCAGCCATCAATGCCATCATAGCATTGGAGGTTCTCTCAGCCTCTTGACAGAAGAAGCTGCAATAATACATCCATTCACTGATCACTCTGAACCACTCTATAAGTTGTGTTTATATAATATTTGCAAACAAAAACTAACATTTCAGGATGATACAATAATTGCTTTATTCTCTATAAGATGCCAAGAAGTTTAGCGTAAGTTTTCCCAGATTTGTGGGATAAATCAGCATGAGCCATATGAGCAAGGCTCCAGGCAAGGAATCCTGCTTCAATTATTTAAACTTTCCTTAATTTTTTTTTTAAATTCAGGTTCTACTATATATTTTTCTAGATTTTTAATATCACTTCTTGAACATTTTATTAAAGTATAATGTGCATACAGAAAAAATAAGTGCTTTTCTTGAGAGAATTGAACACTCCAGCACCAGATAAAGACACAGAATATGTCCAATACCTCTTCTGTACTAATTCTTAATAACTGTATCCCAGGGGTAACCACTACTCTGCCTTCTAAAAATTCCTCCTTCTTTTTTTTCTTGATACTTTATAGAAATGAATTCACAGTATGTACTCTTTTGTGTCTTGTTTCTCTCACTGGCCATTATTCATGTAAAGTCCATACATACTGTTGAGCATAGTTATAGCATACTCTTACCGTGTACTATTCCATTCTGTTAATATTAACAACATATATGTATTCTACTTTTGATAAGTGTTTGAGTATTTTCAGCTTTTATTTGTTAAGAATAATGTCATTTTGAACATTATAGTACATATCTCTTGTACTATATAGGCATCTATAAACATATCTGTTGAGTATGTACATAGAAGTCTGTGGCTGTATCATAGGGTATGTATGCATTCCTACCAAACAGTTTTCCAAAGTACTTGCATTGATTTTTAACTTTTTGTTCAGCGTGCATTTATTCAATGATATTCTCAGGAAAAGGAATATTATTAGATTGCTGCTTTCTTCATTCTAGATTTCATAATCATAAATGATGGTTATATAGTAGAAATATGACCTTTTTAAATAAATTTGCCACATAAATAGAACATTTTGATTTATGAATTATAATAAAAGTTTTCTCTCAGGAAACTCATGGTCACTGGAGATATTTCCGGACTTAATACAGAGGAAGAAATTAACCAAAATCTAGATGGAAAGTCAGTTCAGGCTATCTCTCCAATAGACATTTCAAAGGGAAGCTTTTCCAACAGTCCTCAGTCAGCAAAGGAGTGTAAGGGGTGCTAAGACCAAGAGCCAGGCAATCTGGGATGATATCTCAACTCTCCCAACCTTGTATAAACCTCTTAATTTATCTGAGTCTTTATTTTCTCATGCACAAAAGAAATTCTTAATCCACACTCTGATTGTGAGGATTTCAAGGAAATACTTCATATATGTCAGACATAATTATATGAAGTAGACAGAGCTTATGTTTTACATCAAGGAGCTATAAACATATTCTTAGACCCTGACATTAAATCCTTAAGTGCTTTCCCGCTATATTCCTAGAGAGCACATTTTTCTCTACCTTGTGTAGCTCTGCTTTTTGTTATCATTGTCTTCATTTTTAGCCTTATAAGTGTTTCATAGTTCAACTTGATGGAATTTCATTAAGTCATTCACATACCCTGGAGGTCATTAGTTTACCAGTTCGTTTGCTAGTTAGTTTACTGGTTGCATTGTGAGTTGTCAGTAGTCTTTTGCCTCCATTTTATCCAATAGTGATTAAAGATGTGCAGTCTTGGAATGCATGTTCGTGCTAAAGTTAATTTATCTTGGATAATGTCATATCTTTCCCTAACCAATTCAAAAATTGCTTTATGTTACACATATTGGTACTTTTGTTCTTTGGTATGAATTGTTTTGAAAAGCAATTCTACTGATGTGGTTGAATATGTTTAATAGCCAGCTGAAAATGCGAAGATGGTCATCACCCTTTGGGCATTTATCAGGGCTATGGCAAAGAAAAAATTCTTAGTGTGCATTAACTTAATAATCTCCCTTTGTTTCACTCTATCTTCTTCTCTTTTATTTTTCTTTATGTACCCGTGTATGCCACATACAGTGTGTTTGGCGTAGTTATGCAGCTGATGAGAAATCTGTTTCCATTGCAACCTGGAAGCCACACTTGAAGGCCTTGCACACCTGCAGCCCTACCAAGTAGGTATCAGTGTGACAGCTGGTGCAGTACTTGAGTCTCTTCAAGCTCGCAAAACAGACCAGATACACACACACACACACACGCACACGCACACAGAGTCAATTTTTGGCTTTATTCTCTGCTGCTCTTGGAGGAACTCAAACCTGTTTAGTAGCAACAACTCGGGTACAAAACTAAATGGACTCAGTATCATTCCTCACCATTTGCAGATAGAGCTTAAAGATTAAAGGAATCTGAACTTTTATAGAGATTTATTTCTACTATTTTATAATATCTCATTCTCTAATATCTCATTTTATAAAGCCCTCCAGAAGTCTAAAGGTAAGCACCATAGTTCTTGAAAAACATGACTGTTTAAACTCCATCTATCACCTGACCTCAAGCAGGGAATGCTTTGAGAGCTATATATCTTTGCACATTTCAGTCCCTCAAAGTCATTTTTCATCTGGATCTCCTTACAGAATGGTCTTTGAGCTTTCACTTGCATAGCAAACTAATATCAGTAGCAAATAATAGTTGGAGTCCTAATTGGATTACAGTCTATAATGAAGTGATGGGACCAAACAAATTAAAATTTGGCATTAGCTTTCAAAATTTTAAAGTAATATTACTTGCATTCACAATTCATTGGCCACAGAAAATCACTTGGCCATGTTTAAACTTCAGGAAGATGGGAAAGTGCAATCTTATCATGTGCCTAGAAAAAGGAAAACCAGAAAAATTATGAAGTTCTGACGGTTCCTGAACTTCAATTTAAAAAAAAAAAATCCTTAGTCCTGGAATCCTGGACTCCAGTTCAACTAACAGAGCACATATTAAGTCATAATCATCACCTAATTAAAGAAATCTTCATTGAAATAACCAAAGGAAATCAAGGGAAAGGTTTTCTGTGAGTCACCCAGCTTGATAAAAATGGTCACTTCCTTAGGTTGTTCAATGTTATCAAATTGCTTATCTGACTTAGTATTTTAGAACACCTGCTGTTTCCCTTCATAGTCCAACAAAATCTTAATCCTAGTGGCTTTATGGGATTCAAGACACCTAACTACTGTGACTCAGTCAGAGAAACCTCTTTCTTACTGATGTGGAAGAGAAATCGGATGGGGAAACCTTCATGACATGTTTCCTGGAATTGAAGTCTCAACGGAGGTTTGTGATGCAGCAGAATGCACACTGTTAGGGGCAGCAGATCCATCATTAACTGACAGGATCTGCTGTATTGCTTTTCTATCCTGCGGTGAGCTTCAGCTTTCCCATCCACAAAGTGAAAGACAAGAGCTGGTGATATGACTTCTAAGCTCTAATGGGACATGTCTCCTAAAAGCTGGTGTCAAAACTCTGTCAGCCACTATGACAGAAATAGTCATAAAACACCAGGATTTTAAAAGGGGTGGAACTTTAGCAAGGATGGAAGTATGGAAATTGTTGAGTGAATGTGTGAATGAGAATTGTCTTTTCATTTAGATCTTAAAATTTAGTTAAATTCTCTTTATTGACTATTGGACACTTTCAAAGTTGTAGTATGAAAATAAAAAGGAATATAATCCCTGTGCCATCTATTCCTTGAGGGTATGAATGAAAAAATAGAAATTGCATAGAAATTGTATTTCTATCTTCATGAAGATCGCCAGATAAATGTGTAAGAAGAGGGCTAGCAGTAAAACCAAAAGAAGGTTCTCAAGTCACAAAAGAGAGTGGTCTGTCTCCATATGTGATTATTTGGCTTCCCACTTCCTCAGTTTTTGAATTAAAAGTCATTCATTCTGAAGCCTGGAAAAACTATTTAATAATGAGTTAGATCCTTCCAGTGCATAAACTTTTATTTTCCTCGCATGGTTTCTCTCTTTTCCTTTGATATTTCCCTATTTTAAATGGGGTGGGGTGGAGGAGAATTTATGCAAACACCTGCATTCATCCTGTTCCACTGTGGCTCTCAAGCATCTCCCTCACTCTCCTTTCCCTGCAGCCCTCACTAACTAAGTCTTAGGTCCATGTACTGAATAACAGGTATTTGTTCAGAATGACACAGCAGTCACTGGTAAAGTTCATGGAAACCTGAGTGGCCTAACATCTCTCCCACCAGCCATACTTCATGGTTCTACACATAATGGTTCTTAATCTCTGTTGTTGTTGTTGTTGTTGTTTGTTAAACCATCGAGAATGTGATGGTAATTATGGACTCTTTCTTAAGTAAAATAAAAATTAAATCTTCACTGCATAAAAATTAAATCTGCATAAAAATTAAATCTTTGCCTAAAATTTTAATGTATTCACAAACTCGCTGAAGCCAAGTTTGGAACCTTTGTTTTAGAAAGCAAGCCGCGTGCTCACTTCGGCAATATATATACTAAAAGGTAAACCTGCTTTAATTGTGTAGGAAAATAATTTACCTAGAAAGATATTTTTACATTTATAACTAACTGGCTTATGAGCACAAAGTGATATAGGAAGAAACAAACTTAAACTTCTTTTTATTTCCCTATAACGAGGTTTAAAAACTTTTGAGGGGAAATATCATTTATTCAGTCATTTATTTATTCAACAATTATTCATTGAGCATCTATTATGTGCAAGGCACTGTTTCAGGCAATAAGAATGCAGCAGTAGAAGAGAAAAACAAACAGTTTAGAACCTCAGACCACAGGGAGTATATATTCAAGGGATACCGGGAAGAGACAATAAAAATAAGTAAAATATGTAATAAACTAGATGGTGATAAACGCTAAAAAAAAAAAGTAGCAAAGACATTTAAGGAGTGTTCGAGGCTGCAGTTTTAAATAGGTGGTCAGCAAAGAGAGCATGTTGTCAATAGCATTGTCATCACCATCACTATCATCATTATTATCATCATCATCATCATTGTTATCATTAAAAAACACTAGCCCACACTCTGATTCCCTACAGTTTTAGAAATACAATGAGATGCTTTGACTCCACAACTTCATCCCAGGGAGTAGAATGGAAGAGAGATGTGAGAACTGTGTAAGGGAGAGAGGGGCAGCATGAGCAAGCATGCCATACCCGCTCAAACCTGCCAGGACACAGCCAGCAGTTTCTTACTCTCTCTTCTCTGGTTTGTCTCATATTTCTTTTGAGGTCTCCACAGTTACTATTTTAAAATTTTGTTTTAATAACAGAAGGATTTATAGAGGGAACATATTTCTCTTGATTTTCTTCTCAAAGGGAATGAAGGTTATGCAAAGGGTGAAAAGCAGGTAAATGTGCTATGTTAGGGAATGAATCCAATATTTTATGAAGCTATAGGGAATCATCAAGTTCCAAGGATGCCCAGCGGCACCTTGAAAAGTCAGAATTTTGATGTTATCTAACCCAATACCTTCAATTTATTCAAAAGAAAATCAAAACCCACAAGAAAGCAAAGTGTCTATCCAATGACACACAGCTCATTTGCTCCATGTTGCACAGATCTGAGTTTGCTAACATAGGTTATTAAAAATGCCACCCAACACTAAATTGGAAAAGTCCTTATAGATTTTCTATGCACCTAATACGATCCAAGAGAATTCATCCTTTATACAATAGGAAAACAAAGTCCGCCTCAAGAAGTAACTAAAGTACAAGTTGCACATTAATGAATCTAGATAAAGAAACCCAAAAGTCTGTCCAAAATATGGGGACTGCAGCTACAGTGTAACCAGCACCATTCTAACAGTGTTTGCTAATGCTGGTTAGCATTATGGATAACTTCAGCTAATGAAAAGTCTATAATTTTCTGTTACATGTGGGCAGCATTGGTTTTTGCTACATAGATGTTATGCTGTCTCAGGTCTGTGCCACAAAGAATATGTTAAAAAGTTGGGTACATTTATTATAAAGAATATTGTCTCCATGCATCTTGCTTGAAAAGAATTACTTAAGGTACTTGAGTCCCCAGTCTCCAATTTAGCCGTTATCAAGTACTATAAATGTATTCACCGGTTTATCATCATTTCTCTTCTGTCTGCACGCACCTGAAGGAAAGAACAAGGGGAAACATCAAGCAGGTTTGTAATCTCTTCTGCTACATATTTGCTTATATATCTGTGCCTAACAGATGTTTTAAATGTGTCTCATGTAAGTAAAATCGATCAACAAATACAAGATGATTAAAAGTGACCTTTCACAAGATTGCCTGCAGAGGTTGCTGTTTTATTGATTCCCCGCCCCCGCCCCCCGCCCGGCTTTGGGAACACAAGTGTCTTTTCCTAACTCACTCACTGCTTTTTACAATCTGCAGGGCATGGAATATTGGTGGGGAGGGGGTAGAGATAATAATTATAGTCTTTGGTTAGTCCTTGCTACAATTTTTCCAGACAAAAGTCTCACCTAAGTATTCAAATCCCAAGAAGCCATATAAGATGGACTCCCTTCATTAGGGTCCTTCTTTTAGAATGAGATATTGGGGTGTTTGTTGGTTTGGCAAATGAAGCACTATATAGGAGGTGAGAACAGTCTCTGTAACATCTCAAGCTCATTGAACGTTGAGGTTTAGTCAGGTGACCTGATTCAAAAGAAGAGTCTCCCCACCCCCATCCTTCAGGAAGAAGATAATCCTCCCAGAAATGTTACCAAATAATTTATGGTCATTCTTTCATGTTTTAGAAGGGATTGTTTTACTGGATTAAACAGCAGAGAGACCTAGACGGAATAGGAAGTGAACAACATCATTTTGATCTGTATTAGTACCAGTAAATACTCCAGAGTCTGGGTTTGGGAGCAAAGCCCTGACAGACAGAGCCCGGTGATGGTGTGATTAATAACAGAAGCAGAACCAGCAGGAGAATTCCAGGTGCCTAGAAGAAAAGAAGGGATATAAGTCTTTTTCCTATTATTGCCACTTGCTGAAGTAATAAGGCAACAGAGGCATTCCCTGCCCTGTTAGCCTCCAGATGGGGGCCAATGTGGGTCCCAGGATCATTCTTTTAGCTTTGTTACACTAATGGCATTAATCGTAATATATTTATATAGTACTGAAACTAGTTTTTAAAGTTTACTTGGGGCGATGAGGCTCTGGGTCAATCATTTCTACTTTATATTAACACTTTAAAAGATTCACAAACCAAATAAATATTTATTTTTGATGGTCAATGCATGTGGTAGGATGCTCAACATTAAGCACCCCTTTGGGATGAGTAAACCTACACACGGGGGGCATTAAAGATCCTTCTCTTATTTGGTACACAGAGCGAATCCTGCCATTCTTCTGTTGTAACAACTTTACTTGAGAAAAGTTACACTAAATAAATCATAGCTATTACAAGTCGTTTTAGTGTCTTTGGTGATATTTTCCTTGTCTCAGGAGTTATCCATTTACAAATTATCTCCAGGAACAATTTTCTTTAAATTCTAAGGTCAGAGACCATGTTTGGCACAAACCTTGTAGCTACCTGAGAGTAAGGCCACCTGTCTTGGTTTCATCCTCCAAAACAGAGCTGTTGACACCTAAAAGGGAAGTTTGTAAATCATGTGGAGGAGTTTGCTAAAGCGTAACTTCACGGCAGCCCTGAGTGAGGAGGGGTCACCCTGAGCTGACAAAGATAAGACATTTTTTTCCCAATGTTAGCAAGGCAGAAAACAATAACAGGATTAAAGTGGAACTCTTGAGCATCAGCTCCTCGGTCCAAAAATGAACCTCCTAGTCAGGTGTCAAGATCAAAAAGGCTGGCGGACAATTTTTTTTTTAATTTTGTAATGCTCACATATACCTGAAACATTAAAATTTATTTTGCATGCTGTGGCTAAGGTTGTCAGAGATAACTTACCTGTAGGTCTGAGTATATACAGAACAACAGAGTTAAATTACTGTCTTAGAGAATCGCACACAGAGATTTCTTGCTTCTCTGTGGCCATTGGACATTTGGCAAAAACCACCTTGAAACACGTACGTATGTTACTATTTAGCATGCATGCCTTACTTAATGCTTTATACTTCATACACTTAGGTCTTCTGTCCCCCAAATATGTATCACATCACCCATCGTAAAGCTGTGACAGAGAATATGCTCACTAAATAATTCTCGAACAGTGTAATAAAATGTTTCTGATCTCAAGTAGTTTATGTAGAGAGAGATGAAACGACAAAAGTGGGAAAGAGGAGAAATATGAGATAAAATGAAAAATGAAAAACATTTCAATAATCTAAAGAAAATAATATGAAGCTCCCATTTCAATATTACCTTAGCTTTCACCTTATTGTGTTGCATAAGCAATGAAATTTATAATATTGTTTAATGAACTCCGAGAGACTATTGTAATAACAATAGCAACAATACCATCTGAGGATATAACAAATTTGCCCTTACTTGACCAAAATATGCACAAAGGAAAGTGAATTTATAATGAGACTTCTCCCTTAGCAGAGAGCAGATCTGGGTCCAGAATATTGTTGATTAATGCTTGACCCAATTTTAAATAGACAGATTAATATCTCCTATGTGCAAAGCCATTTACTGTTTGGGGCTATTGGGTTATTGACAGTGATTCCAATAAGCAAAATAGATAAGTGTCAGCCAACTCTCCTGGTATCTCAGAGCCTTGAATCTCCTAAATCCTTCTTCCTGGTTTTTCATCGTGTCAAGAACTGGGTGTAACCCAAGTGAAGATGAGTTCAGTACAGCAGCCAATCCCCTTCTCCTGGTGCCTGGCACTCGCTCTCTCTGAATGAGAGGGCCACAGTTGTAGACTGGGCCATACATACAAAGAGAGGAGTTTTTTTCCTCTCTGCAGAATGGATTGAGGCATCACATTCTTAGTTAACTAGGTTCCCTGCTCTGAAATCTTCTTGTTAAAGAGATTTTTGTCTATCTGCATTGAGGTTAGGATATGTTTAAACAAAATTTATCTACAGCATCTTAGGCCACTAAGGAAGACATCCAGTTTGGAGATGGCATTGCATTATTTGTGACATATCCAAAAGGTTTTTAAAAATACAAACCATCAGTCTCAAGAAGAGCTCAACAGTACAATGGTGGAAATAATAACCTCTTTGACTCTCTTGGTAGAGGGTCAGGTATACAAATTATTATTAGTATCAACTGAGTCTAGTTCTGTTCTTCCTCTACTGAGATCATAAATACAACTTCTTTAGCATCATTTAATTTCTCATTTGTTTTCCTCTGTCTTCCCACTAAAACAGTTCTAATCTCATATGTGGTGGTAAATGTATTTATTAATTTGTTCTAATTAATCATCCATCAAGTAATTTTTTCAGCTCACTTTTAAACTGGACAGTTTTTCTTTGCTGTGGTATAAATTGTCACTTTCAGAGAAAAAAAAAAATTGACCTGTAAACCCATCGAACCAGATTAAGCCAGTGTTCTCTCCTTGAGGTTTTATGACCTCTCCTCTTCCTTCTCAAGGAGGTCAATTAGCCATCAAGCAGTTTGTGAGTTAGTCATCACACTGGTACAAGAAGGCTTTTACTTCTCCCTACCTGTTAAGTTTTTATTGCTACAAGAACAGATCATACCCTCAAAGGTTTAGGGCTTATCTATAAAGTTCACTGCCTCTGCTTACCTTGTCTCCTTAATCAGCTATTATTGGTTAACTGCTTTGCAGTTGAGCTGCCTCAGTTGCAGTTTATAAGGCATTGATAAAACCCTGTCAGATGTCTTAGTAGCTATCTAAAGTTGCTTTAACAGGTATTTGTGAGACTGTTATAAAGATGCATGTCTTAAAAGTTAAAGCATAAATGATATTCTTTTATTACATTACAATCTCGTGCTGTGGTGTGCTGTGTGCTTTGTCCAAATTGCTCCTACGTGATTGGTTTTCTTAGGCTCTGAGGAAATGTGTAGTTTTGGGAGAGGGAACTCTAGAATACTGTATTCTTATATTTCTTCTGCATTTATTTCCATTATTCAAATATCTTTTCTTCTGTGTGTAATGAATGATCTGCATGTGTTATTAAACTAAACTTAGTAAGACTAGACTTTAATTTTTTTAGCATAGTCACCTTGTGTCTTTATTGACAAAATGTTAGATTGTTTCAAAATTAATTTTTTCAAAATGGTCTCTCCTGTTCATATTTGTTGATAGAAAGGAAGGATTTAGTCTTTTAAAAACACATCATAAGACTTAAAATAAAATTTTCACAAACTAGCAACCTAGAATCTTTTCTTCTGTGTTTTTGAACATGTATATATAACTGACAATTGGTTACCTATATTAACTATAACTTCAGGTGTTTCTTACAAATCAAGAACTTTTTATTTCAAAGCAATTAATCTTATCAACTTCATTGATTCCTATATTTATTTTTTTAAGTTCTGAAATATTTTGTTCCATATTAATACTATCTTGCATTGCTAAATAACAAGGATTGCTATGGTCTAAAACATTTATATTCTTATTTTTATATTAATCAAATGCTAACACATAAATTACCATCATGTGTAATGCTTATTTCAAATCTATGAATTATGAGCACTAGATACATTTTGAGCAGCACAATTAAACGACGTAGTTAGTACTTGCTGTTTAAATAGTCTGTATACTTACTTCTGAAAAAAAAATAACAAAATGACTTTATTTTTCAAAATGGAAATTAAATTCCCTCAGCATTTTTCTGGTGGTGAAATGCTTAGTAATGTGCTGCTCTATTTCCCTCACTCCTAGTAAGTTCTGTAGTAATAAGCAGAAGCTCTTCAGAACGTACACCTTACGGAAGCAGAGGTATCCAGCATCCCAGCTATTGACATGAGATTTGAGAATGCCAACTAACCTCAGGTGCATGACCAGGTTACACGCCACCCCACTTGAGCCCTCTTCAGAGACTCACTCATCCTAGGGACTTCTTGAATGAGGTTTTCAACCCGCTTGTAGTATTCATTGTTGCTTGTTGCCTGCTTTGATACTCTCTACTTGAGGAACATAGTTGTCTTAATGGCAGGGTCCCGCTCCATACTGTCAGTCAGCCCCTTGGCGCCTCCTTGTGGTGGGACAACTGCTGAGCTGCTGCACGCACTGAATTGTTATGGCTCAGTTGCCATATTGTGCCTGAGGCAAGAATTTGTAGAATGCTTATCCTATGAAGGGCTAAAACCCCTAATTAAGTATAACAATAACTACAGCATTCTAAGTCCAAGAGGATTACTGTGGGGTTACAGTGATGCCACACAATTCCCTGGCAGGGAACAACCAGTAGTAGACTGCATGCTGAGCTATTTGGGTAACTGGTACATCTGGTTTCTAGAGAGGGAAGAAGTCCCTTGCAGAGCGGTTGTGCAGACTCCCCCTGAGCAGAGTCCTCAGCTGGGAATGTGAGACTGCATACTAAGAAAGATGCTGCAATTGACGGCCACAGTGACCTTTTGGTTACTGTCTCCGTAGAGAGAGTTCCTTCTTGGTCTCCTGGGGGTAATCCTAGGTATTCTTCCTAAAAACACTGTTAAGATAAGTCTTCCTCAAAAATCATGTCTATAAATGTCTCTCTCTCACACACACGTGCACACACACACAGGAAAGTAATGAAAACTTCAATAGGCTAGTGAAGAATCTATATTTTTTAATCAATTTATGTTTCCAATAACAGCCACCTAATCAGTTTAATGGCCACCTAATCAAGATGCTCTGTTGATTTCCAAAGGGACATGGAGTAGAAAACTAATAAAAGTGATATTTTTCTAAGAAGACACAAGAACACATCTTTGCCTTGGAAAAGAAAATTTTGCCTAGCTTAAAAGTTCTGGATTAAGATCTTATTTTTAACTTTCATACAATTATGTCAATAAAGAGACTGAAAATATTACATGTTTTTTTGTAATTTAGTATGTGATATGTTGAGTTCACTTTAAAATAGTTCTTGAGAATTTTTTTTAATATTATAGAATGACAAATATTCAGATAGTTCAGAAGGACAAAAAAGGAAATGGTACCTAGAACTCATTTATATCAACTTTAAGTGCTTTATATGATGCTGATTCAGAGAATAATATTATTTTCACTTTTCATTAACTCTTAAAAATAATATCAAAATATTTCAAAGGGGCCATTTTTAAAAATATTTTCACAGGAGCAATTGTCTTTAAAGATTTTGTTATTGTAAATAAGAAATGGTAGATTTGATGTTGATATTCATTTTAGATTTTATTTTTTTACTCTTTTAAAAAGGAAAAACTAAATTTCATATTAAATGATTTTATGATGTCTTCATTCGTTTTCTGTTCTTTTAGTTGGCATGGGAAAGAGACACATGTTAAAAGTTTGGGAAAATAATTTGATGTTAACTAAACCCAACCTTCTGTAGTAATTGACATCTGTTAGTGCCAGAAAAGGTAATCAATTAGATAAAGAACAATGAGAACACTTATAATGATAGCTATGTCAACTTATGTCATTCATTAATTTAAATAAAAGTATAGAGGTGAGCATATGTTCCTGAACCAGAGCATCATATATTTCAATGATGGAACAGATGTGCTGAAACTGAAAAGAGATTTGAAATTTTTACTACTTAAAAAAAAATCTACAGCCATGCCATCCTGAATGTGCCCGATCTCATCTGATTATTGGAAGCTATACAGGTTCGGGCCTGGTTAGTACTTGGATGGGAGACCACCCAGGAATACCAGGTGCTGTAGGCATTTTTAAAAAAATTTTTTAAAGCTTGTGAAGAATAGACACTTTGGGCACTATTCCTTGGAGAATTTGTTCAAATAATTTGAAGGCATTTTTTAAGATGGGTAACTTAGCCTGAGAATTTTTAAAAATGCAGTTTTATGATGTTATTGTTGCTTTTGTTTAATGTAATCCACCATTTAATCACACACGTGTCCAGTACAGAAAAACTCTATGACTGAAGGAATTTTTTTAAAGAATTCTTAAACCCACCTTACCCTATTGCAAAACTGTTCTTTGCATGTGCCTTCAGCTACTCATGCTCGATTTAGCTGTGTCTGCATTTCAGAGGAGAGCTGTCATTTGCATGGTCAATGTGTTTATTGTTACCAGGGTCTTCTGATCACCATAGTTCATTATTTGGTTTGTTTTCACATAACACACACATAAAACATGGTGTCTTTTTAGGATATCATTTGTTAAGCAACTTGGCATGGAAAAATAAATGTTACTGTTTCTTATGAGCTCCAAAACACATATCCACTAAACACATTTGCTGTTGGCATGCTGCAGTTGGGGACAGTGGACACTGTGGTAAGTGAAAAAGACAAGGCCTCTACTTCGTCTCAGATAATCCGTCCCCATGAGAACGCTGCCTTCATGCCCCACAAAGGCTGAAGCATGACTGCAGGTCTCAGTCTCACAGTAGCTGTTCCACATGACTCCCCTCAAACCATCACCCTTCATTTCTTCGGACCCAGAAAAATCCTGGACCTCTCACTCAATAATAAATGGTGTTACTTTCTAATGAGTAACACAAGAATTTGTAAACAAAATGAGAATACAAACAAAATAGGTGCACAAAGCTTCATATAGTTCATTTGATTCCCACAAAAATCCCTTAGCTATATTGTTATTTTTGTCTTCGTGTGAGATATATGAACTCCAAAACCCAAGTCTGTTAGACTCCAACCTGCCCTTCCCACCACATCATACCACATCTCTTGATTAAAAAGCATGGAGAAGCACTTTTGAATTTGTTGATGTTATTAATGCTTCCTTTTTCAACCCACAACAGTTCAATCCTAGCTGGCATCTAAGAACTGAATGTCTGAACAAATATAATTTACCAGTGGCTGCCACAGCAAATCAATAACCTGTCTAATAACAGGAAATTGTCTTAGTGAACATAACGTTTCATTCCGCTGATCAGTCATCACATTCGTTACATGTTAGAACTGTTCTAACCTTGCATGGTTTTATCTCACAAGAATGAATGAAGGCATAAAAGAAATGTGGTGTTAAGCATTGTATGTTTAATATTATGTATGCGGTGCTATCAACTGCTATGAGATTGCATGAATTTATGGATTTCATAATCTTGCCTGGACTATAAAATGCATGCAGAATGTAGATATGTATGTATATGTAACCATCTCCCTGTTTTCCTATAGAAATGTTTAGAAATTACAAAGAGATATCCTTCCTCTCCCCCCCAAAAAAAAACTTTTTAAATCTCTAAAGTTGAGGTTAAAGCTAAAATCTGTTTTGAAAGTGAGTATCAAACCAGTTCTTGGTTATTTCCAGTGTAATTGTATACAATCTACTGTACTTCATCTCAGTCCTTCTATGATGAATCCAGGAAAGGTGTGTATACCTGTAGTATGAGACTGACTTCAAATGAATGCAGAGAGATTAAACAAAGCTCAAATTTTCAATGAAGGAAAAATATATTTATGTGCTCCTACTTGATGAAAACATTTTACTTATTGAAATATATGACCATATACCATTTCATCAAATTATTTACCCAGGTGGAATGGAAGAAATTGTTTGAAATGGAATAATTGTGCCTCTGTTGTCCACAGTCAGAAGCTAAGTTTTAAGGAGCGAGTGCGCATGGCTAGCCCCAGAGGCCAGAGCATTAAGAGCAGACAAGCCTCGGTAGGCGACAGAAGGTCCCCAAGCACTGACATCACAGCCGAGGGAAGCCCCACCAAAGTGCAGAAGAGCTGGAGCTTCAACGACCGAACCCGCTTCCGGCCCTCACTGCGCCTCAAAAGTTCTCAGCCAAAACCAGTGATAGACGGTAAGCCCTGTTTTTCCGTAGCCATTGTTAATTTGATAGGCTATAGTGAGTGAGATTATGAAGTAATTAATTCTCCATGGTACCACTTGAAGATAGAACGAAACAACCCCAGAGAAAGAATTGTTCGTTTTATTGGAAATTTATTCCTTGCTTTGGGCAAATGTACAAAACATACGTTTCCTTTTGGAAGCTTCTTTGGCAGCTAAATCTAAATTTCAAAGTAATAAAACAAAATGTTACTAATCCTTCACTCGTATGTACATCACATCATTATTTCTCAGACAAGTTCTAATTCAAGATCAATGTGACTGGCCTGATGTATAGGTTATATCTGACAAGCAGGGGCCCAGGGCCTAAAGACGAGCAAGTACTCTGAAAGTCTTGAAACACACTAAGAAGGGTGACAGCATCTTCCAGGACAATGATAAAGGTGCTATTCCCCTTCAGTCCACCACTAAATCAGAGACCACTGCTAATCTTCCTTAGAAAGATTACTGTTGAAAGTTCTTATCTAATAATAAGTGGAATCCAAATTCTTCTCCCAAGAGGAATTAACCTATTTTATTTATCATACTACGTGGCAGAAGTTTACTTGCCAACACATTTTATTGAGTGCCACATAACTTTCATGCTTATAAAATAAAATATTTTCTTTTTTTACGATTAGCTTGGCTTTCCCTCTAAGTATGCCCCCCTGGGATCTCTTCTACTGGGCAAAGAACCAAAATCCAATAGCATCTTCCATTGATGCATAAAAACTGCAAAGGCTATCAGTCCTTCTGTTCTCGTTCCCAGCAGTAACCTGTATTTTCCCAGGCCCTGAAAGCCTGAGGGATAAAACTAACAACCAGGGTCACAGCCACAGTGCTCTCAGGCTCCCTGCTGTGACATCACTGGACCCTCAGCCCCAGGGTCCTTCCCAGTTCATCCAGAAACCCTTAGGGACATCTCCCACTCTCAAGCAAGCAATATGAATCCCCTCTTCCCACTTCTTCATACTCTGCAACCCCACGGGTGCCATGCTCTCCAAGTAGATGCCTAGCAGCTGACCCAATGTGACTCCTCCTGGCGTGGCTTGCATCTCCTGTCTCAGCTGCAGGATGTGCTGATCTGCCAGGTTTCTTGTCACCTGCCACTGTGCTAAGGTAGGAAATGCCCCCTCCGCCAGCACAGGACACTCCTCCATTAATCCCTGAGTATCCTGAGTCCCTGGCAGCACAGATTTTCAGTGTCCTCTGGTTTCTACAAGCTCCTCCCTTGGAATTGGCTGAAAGCCCATGAACAGCTGAGTCAAGAGTTGCCAGTTACAGGGCTTTATGTTGCCCTCAAAATAGACTTTCTGGTTATAAATGAGTGTATCGTTTTGGGAAAGCAATTTGGCAACATCTATCAAAAGCCTTTAAATATGTCCAAGCTTGGACACATTTCACCCATCAATTTCTTTTCTAGGATATAATCAATACAATGAAATAATATCAGACATTAGAATGATGCTATAAACTTAAAATCAATAACATGAAAAGGTGATCACAAAAAGTAAATTATTCCATTTTTGGAGTGTGTGTGTATAAATTTATGTATTTATAAGAAAAGGTCTAGAAAGATTTACATTGTATGAACAGTTATCTCCAACTGATGAAATCATAGTTATATTTTGTTTCTTCATTTTGTTCATCTGTATTTCCTATTATTTCTACAAGGAGCATGTAAAGCATTTGTAATAAGAAAGCAAAAGTGGATTTTCTACTAAAAACTCGGGCCTTTCTTTCACACATTGCCCTCTCCCCCTTCCTAACTCTGGGGACCCTTGTTCTAAGTAGTGGCCACCAAACTGCTCTCTCTTTAGGTTGATTTCCTCCCAAGTAGGAAAAGGAGCACCAGGTCTTCCTACCGGAGACCAGCCTTCATGAATGCAGACATGGATTGTCTAATGAGGTTTAACAGCTCTTACTAAAACTAAAGCTGCCGCATTAGGTTTAGGGCTGCCATAACAAAGTACTTAAACAACACAAATTTATTTTTTCACAGTTCTGGAGGCTGGAAATCTGAGATCTCTTTGGCTTGTGGATGCCCACCTCCTCCCTGTGTCTTCACTTTATCTTTCCTCTATGCATATCTATGTCTAAGTTTCCTCTTCTTATAAGAACATCAGTCATATTAAATTAGGGACCATACAAATGACCTCATTTTAACTTAATTGTCTCTTTAAAAACCCTGTCTCCAAATAGAGTCATATTCTGAGGTACCGGTGATTAGGACTTCAACATGTGAATTTTGGAGGGATACATTTCAGCTCATATCAGAGCTCCAGCCCATTCACATCACAGCATCCCTAGGCAGGTTGGGGTGTGCCTAGCCCTGGGTTCACATTGTGCTAGAAACAGATATGTTACCCGCGATGGGGCCATATTCTTCCAAAGTAGGCTTCAAGCATTCGACTCTGTGCTATGAGGTCCCGATGGTGGGCTGAGCACATCTAAATATAAAATTCTTAGAATTTGGATTCTGAATATAAAAAATGAATTTTGCTTGTATATTTGGCCAGAGGGAAAGCATTCTTCAAAGACTCCTAGAGACAGCACTATCCATCACAGTATTTTTGGTTAACTGCAAAGATGTCTCAGAGGTCAGACAGAAACAGAAGTCCTATTCTCTACCAGATCACAAACTGGAAGTGTCTCCTGCCATACATCATTCCCTACAAGTGCAGTCCTGTTTTGTTAGAAAGTAATTGTTTTTCTCTGGTTGACATCCATCTCAATTGGTTCTGAGTTCTCCAAGTGACAGGAGGCCTGATTGCTCTTCTGTTGAAGTAGTTTTGTTGGCTGCCCACCTGAAGAGATCATGCTTCGTTTGATCTAATAGTTCAGAATCTGTATGTCTGATTTAACTCAACTTTAGGTCTTGGGAAAATGGAAGTTCTCTTTTTACAGGAAAAAAAAAAAAACATAATAAAATAGCTTTAATTGAAGTAAACTTCACTCTATATATTTTTATTTATAGTGCCTTTCCAGGTTATAAATATTTCCAAAAATCTACTTACCATTCATAGAAAATAATATGTAACACTCTAGCCAGCTCCCAAATATTCCGGATCTATTTGCTCATTCATCTTAAGAGTTCTTTTCTTCTACTTCTCTCTTTTCTTTACATATTTTAGACATTTTGTTGCCCATTAACAGCTCAGGGAGAGTGGAAGAATAGCAAAAAGAATAATGGAAATTCAGATTGGCCTTTAAGTTAATAACCATTACATTTGGGAAATAATGTGCCTGTTACTAAAAGATACTGTAATAGAAAAACAAAAGAAATTTAGGAAGAAGTAAACTATAAAGAACTGGTGCAATGTTGCCATAGCAAATTTATTTTAACTGACATGATATGAATAGTATTTTTAGTTTTTAAATTCAATAATAAAAAATAAAAATGTTTTAGTAGTCAATCAATGATATTTAAGCCTCTTCATGTAATTTTTTTTAATTAGGTAAGATATGACTTTTTTAGATCCTACTGGTAAGTGAGATCATGCAGGTTTTTTTCCTGTTTCTGTCTTATTTCACTTAGCATAATGTCCTCCAGTTTCATCTATGCTGTTACAAGTGGCAGGATGTCTTCCTTTTTTAAGATGAATAATGTTCCATTGTATAATTATACCATAACTTCATTTCACTGTGAAATGTATACCAAATCATCATGTAATACACTTTAAATATATACAATTTTATTTTTAAAATAAAATAAAAAGAAATTAGGTAGTATAGAAAACATTTATTAGATCCTTCTCTATGGCAGACATTGTTCTAAATGCTCTACTATTATTTCATGTAATTCTTCTAACATCCTGTGAAGTAGGTTCATTATTATCCCCATTTTATGAATGAGGAAACTGAGACTGAAGCTAAGTAACTTTCCCAAAGTCTAACACATATAAGTAAAGGAGCCACAATACCACCGAGGAGTCTAATTTCACAGTCCTCCTTTAGGACACACTTTCAGATGTGCTCCCGGATGTCATATCAGTTTCCCTTTAAGCATCTTTCATTTCTCTGCCACTCTTCCTCCTTCACCTGCAGTCACTCTTTTTTCTTCAGTTGGTCAGATCCCCTTGCCATATAAATCATTTGACCTTGCCACTATCCCATCCTGTCTTTCTCCCAACCCAGTGCCCAAACCTCTGAACTGCATCACCTTCAAAGACTGACAGAGCTAGAAGATTAGGCAAATTGGGGAAATGACCTTTAGATGGCCCTTCTCTGTTTTGATCAAATATCTGGGAAGAGGCTCAGAATAGCAGTCATGCTGGTCTGTGTTTGTTTACACAGGGAGAGAGGGAGGTAAATGATGAAATCATCTGAGGCCTGTTTCAAGATGCAAAAGGTAACATCAAGATATAGGTGGCTGTCAACAGTGGACGAGCAAATGGAAAATGGTAGACAACAAGAAAAAGGAATATCTATCAGCCAAAATCCACAAGAATCCAATTAAGGTAGGGCTAGATAGAGAAAAGTCCAGATTTCTGGTGATTAGTTTGCTACCCAGGAGGGCTATACTTGCTGGACCTTGCTGTACGTGGGAACACCTTTCAGAATTACACTCAGTACATAATCTTTATAGAGGAGGATAAGGAGGTAGCTTGAGATAGCTCCACCCTGTAATGCTCATACATTATATCTCCCATATACATGTATAACCTGCATGTTTTAACATGTTTAACATTGTTTCCACTTAAGGGGAACATATCGATTCTGCTGAGCAATCATCAGGGCCCATGCTAGCTGCTGTGGGAGGTATAGCCTCACCAGATGTTGATGGGAAAGAGTAGCCTGATCTGGGTGCAGGAGATGTGAAGGGTTCACCTGAGCAGAGGCTGGGTGAGCTGAAGATGCAAAATACTTCTAATCATTGCTGTCCCTTGAGGCCAGTTTGTTCAGGCACTGCTAATTAATATCTCTTCTTTCTTCCATGTTCCTTTCTCCCTTCAGCCAGTTAGGGTGCATTTGGTTGCAGGGCACAAAAGAAACAGATTCAAATACCTTAAACAAAATGAAATGTATAAAACCACATCAAAAGAAGGTCAGAGGTAGGACAACACCCAGCAAGGACCATCAGGGTCCGGGCTTCACTCTTCTATGATTCTCAAGTTTTCTTTCAACTCTACCAGTCTTTGTGCCTGCCTCCCCCTAAGGCGGGGAGCAGGATGGCTAAGGCAGCTCCAAGCATCTTATCCAGACACACTTGAGAGGTAGAAAGGGGACCATCTTTTGTTGGTGTCTCTTCTTAAAGTGAAGAAGACTGTATATTCACATCTTATTTTTGCAGAATTGGGTCTTATGCCTGAAATGATCACTGGTAATGAGAATGGGCATTGGCCATCACCAGTCAGGACCCAGCACCCAAATCTGGGACCAAACTCCCCTTGAAGCACAGAGGTAAAGGGAGGATGACTGGATAGATTTGAGGACTTATGTTCAGAGATTGGATATTGGGAAGCAACCTCTGATCGTGTCTCATACAGCCAAGAAATCTTTTCTACTTTGTGGTGAAAGTGAGGAGGAAGAATGCCCACACACCACCACCAAGAAAAAATGGGCCCAGTTGCCTCCCTCACCTCCTCACCAGCCCCAGCATGCCTCACTCCTCAAGCTGCTTGCCTTGGAGACTCCTTTGTTTTTTCAGGCTAAGGATAACTAACTTGGTCTCCCCTAAAAATAGCAAAAGAGTACAAATGCACAGAGTTCTAAAACTCTCAACTACTTTTGAAGATATTAAGTCCATCCCCTTCTTCCCTTTTTTAACCTCTGTCTTCTGGGTCTATCAGTCTCCTAAAACTTTTGTTTGAAATTATCGATATTAAATTGATGAGAATACTGACGAAAAGGAAGCATTTTAGTGCTGTGGTTTTGACAACTATCCCGACTAACACACTCTTTTACCAACAATGAATGTTTTCTTCTAAGCGGTATAAATTGCATGCTATCAACAGTTCATATTTGCCTAATTTATGCACATAGGCCTTTCATCCTACACTAATCCTCTTTTACACTTATTTTCTAATAGCATCTTCTTCTGTCATGTTTTTCTCAGTCTTTCCAGTAGACATTTTTAGTGCTAGCACAAAAAATGCCAAGCACTGCATTGCACTTAACATTTTTTCTGGTTTTTCATTTTGATGGCCCAGCTTCAGCTAGACTTTGATTATAATTTTCCTCAATATGTGATGCTTTCTGGCACTTTTTGAAATTACCTGAGAATGACTCTGCATTGTGTTGACAGAAATAATTCTTGTTAAAACAGTATTCTAGTCTATGGCCGTGCTACCCTGAACAAGCCCAATCTCGTCTGATCTCGGAAGCTAAGCAGAGTTGGGCCTGGTTAGTACTTGGATGAGAGATCACCTAGGAAGACCAGGTGCTGTAGGTGTAAAAAATTAAAAAAATAAATAAAACACAGTATTCTATTAGGGCTTCAGCTTAACCTGTTTGTACACATCCCTGGCAGAGAAAATCCTGATGAAGGAGCAAGCCCACTCCTGTGAGCTGTAACAAAACCTGAGGATTTTCTTTCACAACAAAGCAAAAGGATTTCTTGAGAATGACTGGACTCTAAACTCTGGAAATTAACACTCTAGCTCTCTCCATACCTGACTTAATTGTTTGCATAATTCTATGCAAAAGCCTACAGAGGATATTCAGTGGGATTCTGAGACACATTTTCAGTTTTTCTTCACTAAGGAATTGGTGAAAATCATTACCTGGAGGAATTTTCTGAATTTTGGTCCATACGTTTCCTTTTCCTTTACTCGTACAGGTTCCTCATTCAGTCAGTCAGTAATTTCTTCATTCAAAGACATCCTAGTCCTCTCCTGTGTGTCTTAAACTGTTGCTGTCCCTCTAAGATCTGCTTCTGTGTCCCAAGGCTATTATTATCAGTATGGGAAGGGGAATGGAGAGAAGTAACCTCTCAGTCTCTGGTTATAGACTCTAATCAACTAAGTATTTATTATATTTCTGGTAAGCGTTGCTTTTTCTAATACTTTTTTTGGAAAATGCCTGTTTCTGGTTTTCAATTAATTGAGAAATATATTTCCATTTTGATTGAGCCTAAGTTTCCCCTGGATTTCTATTCTATTCCAAGTACTTATTGTATTATAGAAAAGTATTTCTGTCCATATCTTTCTAACTTCTGCCCCAACGTTTGCTATCACCCTAGAGTGATCAGAAAAAATATATATTTTGCTCCAACTAGTGGGAGAAATAGTTCTCTGCTTAAGGTATAAGCTGTACATGGATTCCATCTCCTCCCTTCCAGCAGAATCTGAGTTGCAAAAGGACCTCTAACCTTAAGCCATACCTTTCTGGCTTCCATAGATCCACGGTTTATTGAGAAACCTAGGGTTGTAAACTGGAGCTCTGAATTTTGTTTCGATAGCAGAGCAAAATGTGTGTGCATGTGTACACTGGTGCTTTAAAATGGATTAGAATGCTGTATTAGTTATCTATTGTTACATTACAATCTGCCCCAAACTTGGCAGTTTAAAACACCAGATATAATCTCACAGTTTCTGTGGTCAAGTATTCAGCAGCAGCTTGGCTGGGTGATTCTGGCACAGTCTCTCATGGGGTTGCAGTCAAGCTCTCTGGGCACAAAGTCATTTCAGGGCTCACCTGGGGGAGGATCCATTTCCAAACTCACTGGAGCATTTGCTAGAAGGTCTCATTTTCTTGCTACATCAGCCACACCATAGGTTACCTGAGTATCCTCATGACATGCAGATAACAAAGAGAGGGAGCATCCAAGACAGAAGCTGCAGTCTTTTATAGTCTAACCTCATAAGTGACATACCACCATATATGCTGGTGGGCACACAGACCAGAGCTGGTACAACGTGGGAGGGTACTATACAAAGGGGTAAATACCGGAAGGGGCTGGCTACCCACAAGTGCTTTTAAACTGGGTATGTCTTTCAAGTGGCAGATTTTCACCACTCTCTATTGTCTTTCCAGGAATCCCAACCACCAACCCTCCACCCCTTTCAAATGTTTCCTTTACCTGCCTGCCTCTAAAGGCACTTAGGTTTGTGACCTCTAGTTTGACTATTTCATGTCCAGTATTCTGTGTATTACAATTAAAACAAAAAAACTCAACCTTAATCACCTTAGAACTAGACAATTATATTCCATTCTTAGTATGTGTTCTAACCTCTACCCCACTGCTCTCTTTTTGACAACGTGCAACCAGGCTTCAACTGCTTCAGAAGGTTGAAGAGGTGTTCTTGGTCACTTCAAAGGGCAGGACCAGAACCAGTGGTGTGCTACCAATTTTTATTTCAACATTATGACAGCCTAGCAATTAGAGACCCCACACCAAAGGAATGAAGTCCATCATTGAAAATCTTCAAACCAAACTTGGATGACCAACACTTGGGAATTTCTGGGCATTTAACAAAATCAAGCTGACAGCCCCGAAACATTTTTCTTCCAAACAAGTTTCTGAAACTGCTGTCTCTTCTTTGGCCATTACCTCTATCTTCTCTGGCAATTCCAAACTGAAAAGTAGAAGAGGGAGGGAAATATTGGCTGGAGAATGACAGGGACACATTTTTGGTCCTGACCCTGATCTCATCTCTCTTTGACACAGAGAAAAGTGACTCCTATTGCTTCTTACCTCTCACTAGTCCCATTCTTTCTCTTCTCTTTTCACTGTCAGCCATAGCCCTTAATTTCCTGAGAAGTGTGTCAAGTGTCGTTATCCTCTTATCATTATGAGGTATATGTGTCTGCTCCATAGTGGAGCATTCACAGAATTTGAATAAGTCTTCAACTGGCGGATTTCAGTTCAAGTCAGCAAGTATTTGGGGGTTGCTACTTAGGGCTAGCATCTTCCTGGTCACTAAAGGTAGCAAAGTGAGTAGACATGATGACTGCCACCTCAAAGAGCCTGTCGTTTGTAAGATTTACCACCCAGCCACACTCCACTTACAATATTGATTAAAACGGGGGAAGGCAGGAACAAAGTCATCTTTTTCACTCTTCAGACTTTATACTTTTCAGAAATAACCTGTGAGGGTGAACTCTGAAATTCTCACAAAATAAGCACAAAGTTACCCATTACACAAATCACAGAATTTAGCCCATATTTAAGAGAAGCATTTTGCAGCTGCACAGTGATTTTTCATTCGTAGATTTTAAATTATTTCCTTCAAAGGCATACTTAGTTGTCTGCTTCACAAAGAGAGACCAATATGACACAATTTTAAAATTATATTTAATCACTTTCATGGTGTGCTCTACTTGGTAAAGAAGAAGAAGAAAAAAAAAAGGTTGGGTAAAGGCCAGGATCCTTTTTCTGCAACGGATGGCTGACACAGGAAAAAGACACGTTATCCAGGCTTTGCTTTCTTCTATCTGCAGTATGAAACTCACTTACATTGTCCCAAATTCCTTTTACTTTATTTTCAATGTCTGATTTTTCCCAGCATTTCTTCTCTTGCCATCTTTTCCCTCTGTTGCCATGTACAAAGCATAACAACAGTTTCTGGACTCTGAAAATATAGGAACCTCAGAAGAATATTACCTAAGGAAATTATTCTCTGTACCTCCAGTTACAAAGATTCATTTGCACATGAAATCCTTAATTCCCAATGGCGAGAAATTTGCATCTTTCACTAATCTAATGCAATAGCAACTGCTGTACCATATCATTCTGTTGGAGTCAGTGACTGTTCTTTCCCGAAATTGTTTTGAACCTGTGTTCCCATGATTTTGTTTTGGTTGAAAAATGTCATGACCTCATATTTTCTTATATCTGTATCAGTTATCTGTTGCAGCAAAACTATCCTCTCCTCACCCTGATTTAGTGGCATTAACCATTTATCTAGCCCACAGTTCTGTTGGTGGGCAGTATTTCTGGTCTTGGCTGGACTCACTCATACATCTGATCACAGATGCTGGGTTGCCTGGGGGCCGACTGGCCTAAGAAGGGGCCAGCTGGGCTGAATCATCTCTGCTGCATGTGGTCTCTCAGTCTACAGCAGCTTGGGCTGCTTCACATTGTGGTGGTGGGTTCCTAAATCAATAAAAGCAGAGCCTACGAGGCCTATTGAGGCTTAGGCTCAATCCCTCACAGAGTGATGTCCACTGCATGCTATTGGTCAAAGTAAATCACAAGAGCAAGTCAAATGCAAGGGATGGGGAATGAATTTCCACCTCTTAAGGTAAGCTGTGAGTATTATGGCCAGTATTGCAATCTACCATCCCAGTCATTTGTAGCTTATTCACTTTTATTCTTTGCAATAATATCCTATTGGTTCTATGTCTGATTTATTTTTTCCTTTTTTAAATTTTCTTCATTTCTAGAGCTTAAGAAGGAAAGAGAAGGAAAACAGCTTTGTTAGCACCTAATATATGTCAGGCACTGACTAGGCATTTTCTATTGGTTCATTCAGTACCCACACAGCCATTTTGCAGATAAGAAAATCTAGACCTGGAAAACATAAATAACTTGCCCATGTAGCTGAGTCTAAATGCCAAAGTTGGGGTTTGAAATTGCATTTAGGTACAATTCCAAAGCTCTTTATGTTCTACCGTGCTGCTTAGCATGTTTTCTTTCACATAAATCACATAGCTAATAAATGAGTAAATGAAACTTGGTATAAATCAGCTGTAAGTTTAGTGTTAGGTTAATTATTTATTTTCTTTTTCAACTAATATGGCAAATCTGCTCAAGCCATGTCCTTTTGTCATGATACATGCACCAGAAATGTTTTCTCTCTTTCCTTTCAAGTGTCAATTAAGGTAATGCACCAGTAATTCCCATTATTTTTTTACAGCAACACTTACATATGGCCATCTCTGGCCAGCCCAGCCCAGCCCAAATGGTATTCAGGTTTACACATTACCATTTTCTGACAGTATTACTGCTAGGCTAATAAGAATTGAAAGTTGGGAAAAAATTTATCATATCTATTTTGAATTTCCCAAAATATTTTATTAATGAATAATGTATATTTATAATTCCACAGTTTGTCAGGCATTGAAAACCATGACTGCTTTGATTGACATCAGATGTCTCTGAATATTATTCAAAGAAGACAGACCTCATATTTTTGGAGATAAGATTAAATAAGTATTTTTTAGTCACTTTGTCATTGATTCAAAATGTTTCTCCTTGAGACTGTCTTAGTTTAGAATGGCAAGAGCAATCCATCGATCTCTTTTAATCTGACATCATTCAATTATTTTGCTGTGAGAGGAGGGTTTCTAAGATGATGCTGTCAGGTGCAGACCACTGACTGCCCCAGTTATCTGCATGTGGTTGCCCTTCGTTTTGCTATAAATCACTTGGCTTGACTAAGATTACCTGAACAATCGTTCAAATAGAGTCAGTGCTGCTAGGCTGCGAATTTACCTTGCACTGATTACAAACTTAGATAATTTGCTGGTGAAACTACAAAAGACTGCAAAAGTCCATTAGTGTGTGTATGAATTTTTTTTTTAATGTTTTCACAAAGCTGGGAGTTTTGTGCCTTTCTTTTCAGTTGGAAAGACTCAATACTTTGAGTATAGTGAGTTCTCAAGAAATTTATAAAAAACTGAATTAATTTGACACACTGGTGAGAAAACCAGTCTTGGAATAAAATGTTTCAAATCCTAGTTCCTCCCCCAGGTTGAGTGAGATGAGGCAAGTGAATTAACCTCACTGTTGTTTCTATCTATCTCTCTTTAAAGAAGCAGGACTAATATCTAATAAGGTTTCATGTGAAATAATGAGATATAATGTATGTAAAATCCTTGTACAATGCCCAGCACAGAATAGGTACTCAATAAATTGAATTTCCTGTTGTTATTTATTAATTCATTAATGTTAATTTCTACATTAATTTTCATGAGTTAAAGTGGTAAGCTTTAATAATTTGCATGTTTTCATCTTCCCTCCTTCCAGTTCTGGGTGGCAATTTCTATCTGTAGTAAATGGAAGTGAAAAGTTATTTGTTCAAACTTTATTCCTTCATTCTTTAGACTGAGTATTAAGAGTCCTCTTGTTGAATAATTTATATAATCACAAAAAGAATAATGTATCTTTATTATACTTCATGCTATTACTATTTATCAGAGATCATTGCCTTTATTAAAGAAGACAATAGTTCATTTGTTCTGGAAGAGAGGCATTGGTTTACTATATAACAGTGCAGTGTGTGGCACATAATAGTTGCTTGAAAATATTTATTGTAAATGAATGATGAATAGAATGGACAAACAACTGGTTTAATATTTAGTTATTTAGTCAATTCAGTAACCTTGTTGATAAAAATTACTTTAGGACTGTTCCCACACAAATGAGAAGCGATATTAGTAAAAGTCTTTATTGTTGAATAACTGAATGTTAAGGTATTCAATAAAATGGGTATTTGAGTGATTTTTAAGAAGGTAACAAAATTCCTGTATTGCTTTATAGTTGCAATAATTTTTAAAAAACACATAAAAACATACTCTAGTGTTCTCATTTGAATAAAGATAATGAATATAGTAACATGAAATTTAAAAGAATAAAGAAAAAAGTTTTTACATTTTTCTTTCTTTTTACCTATGGCCAGTTACTAAGCCATTATTATGGTGTGATCAGCAATTTTAGCAGTGAAGATAATACTAATTATTTTCAAAAATCTCTAGTACTTCATATCATCACTCAAAATAAAATGACTCCTTTTAATTAAGTGTCTGGAACTATTCCATGAAATTTTGCCAGCATTTCTGCTAACCAGTAAGTAAGGTTAATTGACAATTCTTAGTAAAGAATCTTAGAGAAATTTGTATCATAATTAACATAATTTAAGATGCTGATAAGACATGAATTATCTAGTCAATCAGTGTACCTGGGATATTTGATTTTAAGGAGAAAGTGTAGTAGTAGTTTACATGAGTAAGATCCCTCATTCGTGTAGTTTAGTATTTCTGAATGTTGCTAATTAACAAACCTGAGAACGAACAATAAAAATCAAGTTTTCCAAATCAAAGAGTGCTGGTCAGTGTATTTGGTAAACATGGTAGGTTACTGTCTTGTTGGATCCCCCAGTAACCAACCTTCATGTGATTGGCAGGCACTGTGCATAGTATGCATAGCTACCCAGCCATTAGTCACTTAGTAGCTGACTCGGTTATCAGATGGACTGTCATGCTATCACAATGTTTATGTTCAAGTAACACTTATTTTCCTTAGTAATGACTACCCCTGCGAAAGTTCAAGAGTAGTGATGCTGGCAGTTCAGATACACCAAAGACAAATCAAAAAGTATACGTACATGTGGAGAAAAACATACAGAGTTTGGTACTATCTGTAGTTTCAGGCATCCACTGGAGTCTTGGAACATACCCTCTTGTGTGAGGGGAACCACTGTACTTGAGGACCCTTATGTGGGTCGAAGACCATGTGCATTGCTGGGTACCACCTGATAAGGAAATATGTGAAAATGGAGCAATAATTTTCCCCACATCTTCCAAAAATCTCAGTAAAATTTTCCACAGGGTCAGTTACAACAAGTAACCAATCAGTTCCATTGTGATTTTTCTTGGAGAAGCCCTCCTGAAAACCTCCATCCCCTTTTCAGTTGAGCTGACTGCCTTCCAAGTTTGCTGCATGGCCATTATCTTTTGAATTTCTTTTGATTTTCTTTTAGATTGAATTCCCAGTTTACAGGGTCTCATGTTCTTGTCTTTCTTGATTTATTCTTATTTCAGAAAGTAAAACTCCAATATTTTTTTCCAGCAAAAAAGATGGCATGATGACAGAAGGCGTGACGCTGACAGCTGTCAATGTGCCTGTCCCTTGGTTCTCACTAGTCCTACCTGGACCAATTACTCTCTCTGCCTTCACACTGGGGTCACACAGGGTTTTCTTTCACCATCATCCTGCGATTCTTGTTGTGTCTCCTGTGCCTGCATTTTCCTCTCTCTTTGTTTACTTTCCTATTTTGATGAGGTGCATCCTCCAGTACATTCCTAAGAAAGAATGCAAAAAAAAGCAAAAATTTTTGAGATCTTTCATGCCTGAAAATGTTTTTTTCCATCATTATGCTACTTAGGAGTTTGGCTTGATATAGAAGAATTGAGGCTGGAAATAATGTCCCTTCAAACTTTTGAAAGCATTTGAACCCTGTGTGCTTGTTTTCAGTACTGTTAAGTCAAAGGGCATTCCGATTTTTGCATGTGAGCAGTGGGTTTTTTTGTGTGTTTGTTTATTTTAGAAACTTATAGAATTCACTTCTTGTCCTCAGTATTCTGAATTTTCATGATATTTCTTGGTATGGGTTTATTTTTATCCACTACAGTGGATACTCAAGGGGTCATTTCAAAGTGGTGATTCATGACCTTCTGTTCTGGAATATTTTATTGTTTTTTTTTTTTTTGTATAATCCCCTCCCTTCATTTTTTTTGTTGTCTCATATGGAAATCCGGTATTTGGAGGTTGAACTTGTGGACTGGCCTTCTGATTTTCTTATCTTTCCTCTCCTATTTTTCACCTCTTTATCTAATAGCTCTACTTTCTAGGAGTTTTGGCCAACTTTATCAACCAAACCTCTTATTGAAATATTTATTTCTGCTGTCATTTCTAAGGTTTCTTATTGTTGTTGTTTACTAAGTGTTTCTGTGTTTTAGCTTCCTATTTTTGTTTCTTAGGTATAGTATGTTGCTTTATCTCTGTAAAGATATTAATGGCAATGTCTTGAAATTCTTCCTTAATTTCTATTTCCTTCTAGTTTGTTTTGACCTCTATTTTTGTATGGGAAGATTTCCTCAGGTATTTAGTAAACCTTGGATGTCTCCTCACACTGAAGTGTGGAAGATGGCAAGGGTGACTAGGATTTTCAACCATTTGATTGAAGCCAATCAACTTTGATCTTTACTGGGTCAAAGGTTGAGCTAGGTCAGCCATTTCTTGGAAATTTTCTGGTGTCAGTATATTTAGCTCTTTTTTGTTGGGCTGCTCAGATTCCCTGGAGAGTATTTATCCAAACTCCTAGCTGGAGGGTAAAGTCCTGCTGCCATTGTTATGATTGTGACGTTCAGGCTGTGTATGGTCTCTTGATGCCCTGGTTTGTGGTGTAATACCACCCTTCATTTGTGCCCAATGACCCTTCATCCAAAGACTTCTAGTCTGTCCTCTGCTGGAAAAGGAGAGAAGCATATGCCCAATAGTATGGGCCAGACTGCACACAACCATCCTTATTTATCTTGTTATTCCTGGAGATACCTAGTGGTGCCGATTCCTGAGCCTTTTGAGTTTTCTAAAGTGTAAATTTTGTTGTTTCTCAGCTTTTCCCTGTGTTTGCATATGGTTTTTAGTCTGGTATCAGCTAGTCAGTTACTCGTTCATCTGCTTTTCCACTTCCAATATTATGCTGTTACTCCCTTTTTCTATCCTTTCATGAGTTTATGTCTTTTTAAAAAGTATCTCATCCCTATAGTTTTGTTGGGTTTTTCAGAGGGATCAAGATTAGATGTGTATGTTCAATCTACCATCTTAAGCCAAAAGAGAGTCTGTGTGTTGTGTATGCATACATGTGTGCACACGCGCCCACGCGCAGGAGTGTGTACACGCTGGATTGCATTATTAAATATATTTATTATTCTGGATGGAAATCAAAAAGTTCGAAAACCACAGCTAGGCCATGCCAACAACAAAACGGTCAAGTCCATACAAAGCTAATTGTATTTTCTCTTTACCACAAAAGTCTTCCATGGAACTGATATAGTTTTAAAGGTGTATGGGGCCCTTTTTTCTAGATTGTGGTATTCACAGAATACCAGATCTAATTCTTTTAGGGAAAAAAGAATTAAATCTAATTCTTTTTAAAGAAAAAAGATCTCTGGTATTCTGAGATCTAGAATTACATCTAATTCTAGATCTAATTCTTTTTAGGGAAAAAAATAGTAAGCTGAACTTCTTCTGATAGTGTATTCAAATATGCCTCTTCATTTCTGTGCTTGGTACTAGGATTACTTATTCTGGGTCCCAAATTTTGTTCCATGTCAAAATTTTCATAACATCAGAAAATAAAATAAACAGCAAGCACAGCTAAATTATGTAATCTTTATTGATCTATAATCTTCAGTTGTACTAGTATTTGCATCTACTTTGGTAAAAATACACAAGAAAATTACTTCTTCAAAATGTTAAAAATATCTTTAACTAGAATATTGTTTTAAAAACTCAAGAGCACATTTTATTGTGATAGCAATGTATGATGCAGATATGAATACTTGGACTTTTTTTCAATAAAAACAAAATTTTTGGTTGTCAAATTTAGTTTCAAATGCTGTAGCATTTTAATTCTACAACCTAGAAAATATTTAATGGGAATATGTTTATAGATGCATCAAAAATTTTCATATAGGATTATCTTTTCTCTCTATGAAAATTCATTAAGATTATTTCCTAATTCTTTTTTAACATTGTTTTAATTTATTTGTTTTAATTAGTTTCAAGTATACAATATATTGGTTAGACATCTATATAATTCATAAAATGATCTCCCCAATTGCTCCCTCCCTCCCTTGACCCTCCTCATAACCAACTTATTAATGCTAATTACATTCCCTATGCAGTGCTCCCCATCCCCAAGACCATCCATCAGCTACTAATTGTACTTCTTTAGCCTTTCAATCTATTCTCCTAGGCCACCAATCCCTCCTCCCCTCTCTCAGTCACCAAACTGTCCACTATATTTGTGAGTCTGTTTTTGATCAGTTTGTTCTTTTTCTTCCACAGATTCCACATATAAGTGAAATCATATAGTGTTTATCTTTCTCTGTCTGACTTAAATACCTTCTAGGTCCATCAAAGCAATATCTTTTTCCATTCCCTTATTTTTCATATGTAGAGGTCTTGTTTTCTTATCCTTTCTGCCCCTCTATCTTTTGGTTAGAGCACTTAATTCTTTTTCATTTAAGGTACTTATTGAATTCTTTATTGCTGTTTTTGATACATGTTTTTTCTTTTTAAAGAAGTCCCTCTAACATTTCCTGTAATACTGGCTTGGTGGTGATAAATTCCTTTAACTTATTTTTGTCTGGGAAGCTCTTTATCTGTCCTTAAACTCTAAATGATAGCTTTGCTGAATAAATTATTCTTAGTTGTAGATCTTGGGTCTTTATCCTGTCAAATATTTTTTTCCAAGCCCTTCTGTCCGGCATAGTTTCTTTTGAGAAATCAGCTGCCAGTCTTATAGATGTTCTCTTATAAGTAACTATCTGTTTTTCTCTTGCTGTTTTTAATATTCTTTCTTTGTATTTAAACTTTAGCATTTTAATTATGATGTGTCTTGGGGTGGGCCTCTTTGGATCCCTGATTTTTGGAATTCTCTGAGTTTCCCAGGGTTGTCTGTCCATTGCCTTCACCAGGTTAGGGAACTTGTCCATCATTATTTCTTCAAACAGCTGTTCAACATCTTGATTTTCTTCAGTTACGCCGATCAGATGGATATTACCTAATTCTTAATATAAACTCACTTTCAAGCTATTTAACTCCAAAGATTCAGAATTGAGTAAACAATGGTCACATGACTAAAATTTCACAATATGTCCCTATGGTACTAGCAATATAAGGTACTAGAAAAAAGGTGACATTTAGAAAAAACATGAGGGAGTGAATATCCAAAAATGACATATGAAGTTACATTATATCTCACTGTAATATATTTACATTTCCATTAATGTTACACTATTTCCAAAAAGAAAAAATAAGTCTAAGTTGCCTTCTTTATTATATTACTCAGGATTATATAGATAATTAGTGAGAGATCCCTCTTGCTTGTTGTACTAATGTTAAAATTGTTCTATTATTTACTAATGATGAACTTATAGACCCAAGAATTTAAAGTGGACCTAGAGGTTTCATTTCTACCTAAAAATAAAATTGCAGTGTGCTTTTATTCAACAAACATTTTCTAAGTTCTACTATAGCAGTTATACATTCTTTTACTTTGAACTCGTTTGCCTCTTAAATATTTTCATGGGCCACTGAGGGAAAAATCCTATTTTAAACTCCTATAAAAATTAAACATTATGAGGAAAATTGAAATTTTGTTTACAGTAAGATCTTGAGGTATACCTAGACAAGAAAGATCATTAAAAAAAAAACCCACAAGAGAACACTATCTGGCCAAAATTCAGAGGTTAGCTAATGAGTTATTTGCAATCAGTAAGATAAATAGAGTGGAGGAGTATCACTCTCACCTTGACTGGTCCTTTCAATAAATATTAGCACTGTTCTAATCAGACAACAAAATCAGTGAACAAGATCCTGGTCTTTTTGGAGCTCACATTCTAATAGTGAAGATAAATAAAGAACACAAACAAGTGAATTGTTTCGTATATGAGAAGGTGACAAGTGCTATTAAAAAAAAAAGAGAGAGAGCAGAATATGGAGATTCAGAATGGTGGAGAGAAGACATATGTAACCTTAAGCAGGATAGTCTGGGTAGTTCTCCTGGAAAACTGATATTGAACTAAAGCAGCTAAGGAGCCTTAAGGCTATCCAGAGAGGAGTAATCCCCAAAGGGAACCCTATAGACAGCGGCTTCTGTTCTTTCAAGGAGCAACTAGGAGGCCTAGAGGCAGAGAAGGGAGCCTGGAGGGAAACAGCAAGCTGGGGAGTGATGGGAAATGAGGTCAGAAAGGAAGTGAGGAGGGAACAGACACACAGGGCCTGTAGGCCTTGTAAAGACTTAGGCTTTTTGGAAAAAACAAGACACCATTGGAGAATTGTATGCAGAGAGCCATGATCTCAATTTTAAAAGGATTGTTTTGGCCATTTAATAACCCTGTATCTTGGGCAGGCATTTAACCTTGATGAGCTGCAGTTTCTTCACTTGTAAAATGAACATTATATTTCCAATATAACAGTATTATATCTTGAATTACAGTTTGTATTTATAAACCACCTCATATGCAAGGTCTGAATAAATGACAATCCTTAATTAAAAAAAAAAAAAAAGAAAGGACCTACACCTTCATGCTACAAAGTGCTTCAGGCAAAGGCCTTGAATTCAGCTATCTCTGAACACAAAGTTTAGAAGCAGGGGCCTTCATGGCCTCTCAGCTGACAGCTTCTTCAGTGAAGACACACATCTGTTGACTTCCAAGAGATGATTCACCAAGTAAACAAGGACATGGTGAAGGGCCATCTACCCAACTACAGAGTTTGTGTATTTTTAAAATCCTAAATCTAGACATTATTTAATTCAAAACACTGCTGTCCTGGTGCTGAGGGAAAATGCTTTATCATTCATGAAGCAAATGAGTCTTGAGTATTTCCTTTGCACCACCCAGTGTTCCAGGGGCAGAAAATGGATGAGATGATATACAGTAGTTAGATACATGGATAAGAAGACGTCGTCCCTGCCCTCACAGAGCTTTCTGTCTAGCAAGGAAAGGAGCTTGTAAACAACCAAATACAAAACTGTGTAATAACAATCAGAAGAGATAACATGTCCACAGTACAGGAAGACAAGGCTGAGTTAGTCTCAAGGATTAGACTGAGTTACATGGAGGTAATAGATTCTTGAAGGGCTTGTAATTGTAGAGTTGAATCTGAGGCTATAAACTCTTTCATGCTGTCCTCTACACCTCATCCTCACATGCATACTGAAATTTAAGTGGTATGTTCTAAATATTCTGATGGTCTCTCATTTTTTGGTGCCCTTTGGTTTTGCAGGACTGTATGCATATTATAATCTGCTCATTGCAAATTCAGTGCCCAGAGGTTGCCAGCCAAAAAATAAAAATAAAAAGGAAAGGAAAAGATATTAAGTGGGGGTGTGTAGATAATATCCTTTGAGAGAGTATCCATAGGTAATGATGCTTAAACAGCGCCTCTAGAAACTGTTCGTAGTTGGTGCAGCTGGAGCATGGTCCAGAAAAGCAATAATAAGATGAGGCCAAATGGGGATTTCTGAGCTATCAAAATAAAGTTCCCTCACCTAACAATATCATTTTGATATTAAACATAAGTTGACACAGAGGAAAAGAGACTGGAAAGAAATATGGTAAAATTTAATAGGGTTTGCCTCAGAGTGTTAGAACTATGTAAATTTTTTCTCATTCTTTATGATGTAATTTGAAATTCAAATGTTCAAGGTTTCTACAGAGAGCAAGTATGATTATAATGAGAGAAAAACAAAGTTAAAATAAAAAAATATTTGAAAAGAAAAAGTCTACAACAAAAAATATAGAGAGTTTTTTTTCTAGGTTCTTTAATAGTGCCTTGAGGGCCCAGTATATCTCTAGGTGACTTAGCAGCATCCAGCACAGAAATGAAAAAAAAAAAAGGTCTGAGCCAAGAACACAGTGAAAGAAAATTGTGCTACCACATCAGGGCCCAAGCAGTCATTCTAAACTCCAGCTGGATTAAAAGAATTGCCTATGGACTAGTGCATGACTAAAATGGAGCCTCTAAATTTAGGATGATATTTAAGGTGTTGGGAAATGGTAGCAGGGGAAAGGTATTTGAAATACAAATAGAAGCAGAAGGAAGGAATCCTTAGAAAATAAATTATGATTCATAACAGGATGTAATTAATTCATCATCACCACCATTAATAATGGCCATTTTAATGTGAGTTCCCCATAGGATAATGAAATGGAATCATTACATGCTTCATTTAAATTCTTAAAGTAAAAATGTGTTGTGAACTTCCAGCCCTCACATTTTCACTAAAAGAAACATATTACAATAGTCTTGCCTTTTAGTTCTAGAGTTCAGGAAGGTTTTTTTTTCTTCATTCTAAAAGCATACGTTATTTTTATGATGGAAAATCTTCTTTAAATTTCTTAAGAAATTTTAAGAGAAATTAAGAAATTTTGAGAGAAATACAAATCATTTATGATCTTATACACTAGTATAGCTGATTTCACTTAACATATTCTCTTCTAGCTGGTTTTCTTTTCACATATCATTGTACATAGTTATAATCAACATGAACATTAGTTTCACAGCTTATTTTATTAAAATTTAAAAATACTTTCATATTATTATATAGTATCAATAGATATCTTTTTTGTAGCTGTGTAGTACATCATCATGGTCAAATACTATAATTTACAGTTTTTTACTTTTGGACATTGAAATTTATATAACTACTTTTCTACAATGGGCAATGTTGCAATAAACATTATTGCATTAATCTATCTTTATTTTTTAATTACTTTTCAAAGAAAATCTCTTGTGTAAATTTATAAATTGCAGATCAAACTTTTATAATTTTTATTGCCATAAAAATTGTTCCAATTTATATTATCACTAGCAATAACGAAGTGTACCAGATTCACTTCAATTTTATTAGTATTAGTTGTTATTTTTTGCTAATTAGTTATAAATCCATACTTTCACATAATTTTAATTTATATTTTTTATTTCTAATAAAGTTAAATAGTTTTCAGTCATTTTTTATTACTAAGTGGTCTCTCTTGACTGGCTTATTTATACACTTACTTGTATTTTGGACTGTGACCCATTCAAATATTTATACATTATAAATATTAAACCTCTCTATATCTTCTGATTCTTTTCTAATCAAGCATTTTTCTTTGAATTGTAATTTAGTTATTTCAAGTAGTAACGTTTTCTGTCTTCATGATCAAAGCTGTCAGGTGTCCCCTTTATTTCTTCTGTTGGTCCAGACATTCAAACATTATCATTCCTCCACAGACAGAAAAAGTGTTTTCTGCTAGGTTTTGACAATTTGATTTTGAACAAGTAAGCTTCCTATGTGTAAAACAGTGGTGATTCCTTTCAAAGAGAACAGTGCCAAGGCCTGAACAGAATGGGGTCTCAGAGGGCTGAGGAACAGAGTACAATAACCTCAGAAAGCTGAGGCCTTTCAGCTGAATAAAAACATGATAAAAAACTTGTTTCTATAACACCAATTTCTCAAGGAATACTTTTTAGGGGGTGTTGTTGTTTTGTTTGTTTTTGTTTCTGTTTCTTATGATTCAGTCATTTCCTGTTGCCATGTGAAGGAAATTGTTCCTGTGGAAAATATATTAGTGGCACCAGGGGGAACATGGAGAACCAGTCCAAATTCAATGGCAGAGTAGTCAAACACACCCCTCAGCACAGCTGAAAGAAACCAAGAGACGTCATTTTTCTACTTACAATAGTGGTCCCGGCCCCTTGGCTGCACTGGATTTCTCTGAGGAGTTTTAAAAAAGTGATGCCTAGGTTACAACTCTCCATTTCCTAGTGTTACTAGTCTTGAGAGCATTATGGGTATTGAGATCTTTTTTAACACTCCCCAGGTGATTCTAATGTGTAGCCAAAGTTGAAAACTATTGTAATTATTTCATCAGGAAATGTAAAAAAGAAATATAACCCATTAAAGAAGGTGACAAAGAGAAATAACTAGAAATGACATGTCCTTTTTTCAGAAATACCTGCATCTTGATGGCAAAATTGCATAGTGGGAAAAGAAAAACGGTCTTTGGATACAGCAGAATGTATCTTTACCTCTTCCCTCTTCATCATCTAAGGTCCAAATGATCCTTTCCAAACATTATAAAATAGATTTTTCCAAAATGTGGGTGAACAAAGTACTTGAAAGCAAATCTTGAACACTACTAATTAATAGGAAACAGAAGAGGGTTGGGACAGATAAAAGGTTGTATTTTATACTTCTTTTTCTGCAGGCATAGATTGTGCACTGTGGTAGGCTCACAATCCTAGGAGGACTGCCCCAAGGGAGTACTTCACGCCATTGGCATTTTGCCCTTCATGACTAGTTTTGTACAAATTGGTGTTCACATGTGCTTATGGTTCCATAACCCACATTTTCTAAAATGCCAGAATGGAACGACAGCTATGTGGTTGGAGAGCAGAGGGCCAGCCTTGGCTGAAAATTTAGCCCCACCCAGGTGCCTTAGAGTTCACAGAGGGTTTTAAGCTTCTAGGAATCATAAGGAAGACATTTAATGTGGTGTTAACCTCATTGGAAAGAAAATTGACATCTCAAGATACTTATGAAGCAGAAAGATGGCATTTTCCCCATTTTTGTGGAGAAAACTTTTCTAACTCAACCCTAGCTTCAATACATGCCAGCAAAGATATATTTCCTATGCATTTGCTCTGACCAAATTTACAAAGAAAATTTTTTAATGACTGAGAGTTCAATTTATGCCATGAACAATCAAGTTTAAATGGTATAATACAATTCCACAATAAGATGCATTTGGATATAATGCGATTCATGACTGACTCCCATCTTCTGCCTAGTCCTGTTTCCTAAACAAGATGGATAGACTGAAGTTCTTGTTGGGGTACAGGACAAGGGTGAGGGGTAGCAGCATTAAGCTGGGTGGAAACTCTTTTACTCGTTTGGGATGTTCCCAGCTCCATTTACAGTCAGTGCAAACATTATAGTTTCACTGTCTTTACTTTTGTGCTTATTGTGATAGTACACACATGATGAAAAAGTTTTCTATTAGCCTCTTAATAAAAGGACCCTGCATTTATACTGTTTAATTGTTTGGACCTGCATCATCATGTTAAGGTTGGTTATATTGTATTTTCAAGCAGAGAAGTCATTAATACAGGCATTGCACGATCTGCCTTCCCTGTAATCTCTCCAGTGTTCCCCGGTTTTCTGAGGTATAAGATGGAACCACATTTAGAAGTGGTCCTCACTAGAATTCAGATACGGGAAAGCAGGCATTTGTCTCTATTTTCAAAGGCAGAATAAAATACTTTTGTGAATTCTGTACTGGGAATCCTAATAAAGTGCATTATTTGATATTTCCTTTGGAGAGCTAACATCACAGGACTTCATAATGGTGCCTGGTGGTCTTGGCTCCGTCAACCACTCAGCCTGTATGTGAGCTTTCCCACCCGCTTCTCCCATACCACACTCTCCTCCTTGCAGTTCTAGGGTAGGTGTATTTGCTGGTTTCCTTTAGAGTGTAGACTGGCTCAGCACATGGCCATGGTAACCACACTCTTAAGATTGGGGGATTGATCACTTTCCATGAAACCACAATAGCCAGGTACACAGAGCCATGTGAAGGAAAATGTAATGCAGAAGGGAATCCAGATGACAACAACAGAGGCAAGAAAGACAAAGCTGGAAGGAGTTGGAAGTGAGACTTAGGATCAGGCAGTATTTAATAGTGCAGCTCCAGAACCAACTGCTGAGGTTTAAATTTTGGTTCTGTCACTTACTCTCCATGTGTCCTTGGGCAACTTTCTTAGCTTTTTGTGCCTCACTTTCATAATCTATACGACAGGAGGTAAAAATAATACATACCTCATGGGGTGGATTTGTAGCAATTAATTAAAGTACTTGGCACATAATTTCATTTCCCTAAAAAGCACTTACTATTATTATCATCATAATTATTGTTCTTGAGTGAAGACTTGGCAACCATGAAGAAAAGTTTTCCCAATTGTATTAGTTTCCAAGGGATGACATAACAAATTACCACAAACTGGGGTGACCTGAAACAACAGTAATCTTTTCTCTCATAGTTCAAGAAATCGGGAAGTCACCAGGGTTGGTTTCTTCTGGAGTCTCTAAAGGAGAAACCATCATGTGCCTCCCTCAGCTTCTGGTGGTTGCCAGCCATCTTCAGTGCTCATGGCTCATAGACACATCACTCCTGTCTCTGCTGCCATTTTCTCTGTGTTCTTGTGTCTTCTTTTCTGTCTTACAGGGACTCTTTTGTAGGATTTAGGGCCCACCCTAATCCAGTATGACCTCATCTCAAACTTTATTTTAATTACATCCGAAAGACCCTTATTCTAAATCTCATATTCTGATGTTCCAAGTGGACGTAAATTCAGGGGCAACACTATTCAGCCTACTACATCAACTAAGAGCAGGTTAGGATCAAATCGGAGGCTGAAACCATGAACAGCTTCTGGAAGAATGTCATCTTGGGCATAATGTTATTCACTGAAAGTGTTGTGTTTTGTGTGTAGTCAATCAAGCAAAATGGGCTGGCTACCCTCAAGGTCATCACTGAGCCAGAACCAACTGTCAGACACAGAGTTAATCTATGTACTCTTGTTCAAACTGTGGCAAACTTCTCTGGAGAGAAGTTGAATGTACCCAGCAGGCACAGGCTGCACCCATCAGGCAGCACATGTGCTGAGCTTGCCCCCCTGCCCTCTCCTGACATGCTGCATGACACTACTGAACCACTATTGAACGCATTCTGACACTGAGTAATGCCATGGCAAGGGCAAGGGCTTTGGAGCCTGAGGGAACTGGATGCTCTGCAAATTACTAGCTCCACTTATCACTTTTATCTTCTCTGAGCCTTAATTTCAGCATCTAAGTATCAGGCATAATATCACCACCAACTTGTTGAGTTGCTGTGAGTAAGAAAACTAATGTGTGAGAAGCTTCACACAGGTGCCTGGCATAAATTTTAGTGAGTGGTTGCTATTATTGTGGGGTGGTAGTTCTGACTCTCCCCACTTCCTAGGCTGGAGGGCACTGGATCAGAGGAACCATGAAGAGCTGTAAAAACCCGTCTGCACCTCTTCCCCCACTACCACCTCCACTCTCAGCACACAGCAAACTGAGTAAACACACAGCAAACAGAGGCAGCTGAACAAAATGGCACATCAACTGCATTTCATTACAAGCACTACTTCAATGAATGGACCCCATTAGGTTTTCAGGATTTTTAACCCAATCAGAACAGCACATGGCAATGTACCTTTCATGACTTAGCAAATGAACATTGGGCAAAGCAAAGACAACAGAAAGCAGTGTTAGTCCTTTAGTGTATGTCAGAGTTTAAAGAAGCTTAAATAGAATTTGAAGTCAATTTTTATTCATAAGTGAATTTTTATTACTTTAATACCAAAGTAATACATGTTCATTGTAGATATTTTAGAAATATAGCCAAGAAAAAAATAATAAAATCATTCTTAATCCCAGATGTGTAGATTTATTTCTTTAATAATATATCATGACATTTTTTTTCCCAGTCATTTGGTCTTTGACATCATTTTTAACAGCTTTCCAATATTCCACTGTATAAACCTTCCAATATTTATTTCATTCATCCTCCATTCCAAGAACTTTAATTTTCTTTCAATTATTTGTTGCTAAAAACAAGCTACAGTGATGCGAGTGTATTCCTTATTAATCTTATAAACTTCTACTAATTTGGTATTTATTGTAACCCAAGCCCCTTTCTAAACTTTGCAACTAACCCAAAAGTTAATGTGCTCCATTTATGAGCAACCAATTTTCTTATTCAATCTGAAAATCTCTCAGAGGTAGCTGTTATCTTAAGCAAGCTCTCTCTCCTGGGCTACCTGTGTTCAATAATTGATAAGTAGTCAGTGTTCTTGTATCTGACTGCTTGCTCATTTGTTCAGGGCATGGAGCTAATAGGGACAATATCATGAGTTTCAAGCTCTGCATATACAGGTCATTTAGTTAAGTGTACATAGACTGGTTCCCTAACCCCAAACAACTGTTACTTAAATGCTGGCTGCTAGTTTCAAAGAACTGGGCAAAAGAGCATGGGTGAATCAATACAAATCCACCACCATTAAATGAAATACAATGTGTCAACATCTTCATCTTCCCCATGGTGAGGTTGTAGAAAAGGAGAAGAAATAATATTGAGGAAGAACAACTTGCTGACCTTATACATATCTTGATTTATAAGCTTAGTCTTTGAGTTCCCCTTATTCTTATATGAAACCAAGTTCAGCAGCATGTTTTAAATTGCTGACGGTGGTGTTTAACCAGCAGTTTTCCTTTCCAGCTGACACAGCCCTTGGCACTGATGATGTATATGATGAAAAAGGATGCCAGTGTGATGTATCTGTAGAAGACCTCACCCCACCACTTAAAACTGTCATTCGAGCTATCAGGTTGGTGGAAAACTGTTGACGAAATGATTCAGAGACCTACCTCTGGTTATTTGAATTACTGTATTAAGTTATTTTCCCCGCAGATAAATTTCCTGGAATAATTGCTTCCTCTTTTCCTATTCATCCACATGCCTATTAAATTCTGAAATATTTTTTCTTAATATGAAACTCTACTGTGTTCAACATAAAGTATGTTATAAAAGGTAGGTTGGATTTGAAAAACCAGGCCATGTCAGCAAGATTACATGAGAATTGGCTTGTCATGTGGATTGTTTTATTTAAGAACATTTAGTGTATAGATGCGACTGGATTTTTTTAAATTACTGTTATGACTTGATGCTCCAATCCACGTTCTGTACTTTGTATTAAAGGAAAAGCCCTCTAGATTATTTCAAAACAGGTTCCATTCTGAAAATGGGAAACCTAAAGCATTCTGCAGTCAGTTGCTCCTATCCTGCTGAAATGTAACTGTTAAAAGCTGATCTTAATACACTTCCTCTTTCGATGACAGAAAGGTAAGCACGTACCCAAAGCAACTCATTTCCAGGATCCACTCTCCAGAAAAAAAAAAAATCAGAATCTGGACTAAATGAACTGCCACATGCTCAACCTTAAAACCCTTTGGGAAAATCTTTGTCTGTCAGGAAATGCTGAGTAACTCTCTATTGCAAAGAAATCGCTCTGATCTTTTTGGCTCTTTCTGCCCTTGCCAAAAAGCCAGAGGAAGGTTTAACTATGCAGCCCAATTTAGCTATTCAGATACTTGGTCTAAACTCAGATATTAGTATGATTATTTACTTCCATTTTGAATTGGTCATTTGGCATCTTGTTAGACATTGCTTTACTTTATGGTTGGAAGTCACCGGGAAAGCAGAAATGAGTTGTAGAGATTTTGGTAAATGTCTGTGGGGCAAAGAAGATCATGGTATGATGAAATGTGTGTCCCAGAAGATGCTTAAACATTATCTATAACCTAAAAAGAAATGATGTATAGCCCAGTTACTTCCCAATGGAACCTGCAAGCAACAATCCCTATGCATGGGGGGACCAACCGTCTTCTGTGCCATGGACCATCCCAGATTACACTTATTGTCTCACCATAATTGTTAGTAACACTCATTATCTTTCTCAAAATATCCCAGTTTAGACAATTATATGATCTCCATACCCCTGCAGAACCGAGAAGCCTTGGATAATATTTAATCCCAGAAAACAGTGATATGTAGTAAGATGATGCCTGAAGCCTTCAGTTAAAGAGGCAGAAGGGATCTAGAACTGCACTGCCCAATACGATAACCACTGGCCACATGAGGCTATTTAAATTTGAATTAATTAAAATTAAATAAAATTTAAAATTCAGTTCATTGGTAGCACCAACATTTAAAGAGCTCAGTAGCCATAGGTGGTTAGTGGCTACTCTGTTGGGCAGAGAAGACATAGAACATTTCCACCATTGCAGAAAGTTCTGTTGGACATTGCTAGAAGTCACCTTGAAATTGTTTAGATTCATTCATTACACCCATCAAAGACCCTAAAGTGAGGGTAGGGCAATTCATTCACAGATTAGTCTGACTTGCAAGAAGTAAGGAAATAATCTTATCTAATGGGAGCAGATTAAGTTTCCTAAAAATCATAGTTAATCCAGTTTGTGCCATTTTCGAGACCTGTGGAAGCTTTCTGCTTTTGCCTCACAACTATAAAAAGAGCTGCAAGAAAGAACATGAAACAGGTTTATTCTGCTAAGTGCTGCTAAGCATTTTAGCAGCAGCCTAAAATTTTCTTTGTTATACCTTCCTACTGAAACTTGACTGATTTTCGTAAAGACCTTTGAAGAATTCCCTTCTTTTCAGGATTCTTTCTCGTTTCTTATTTTTAACAGGACTTTATCATTTACATGTCTCTCCTTTTTGTGGATTTTGGAAGCTTTCTGCTTGCTACTTGGTGACACTTTGGAGGGATGTTTTTCTCCCCCATGTCATGATTCCGATTAGTGGGTAATTTTTTTCTAACTTCCAAGTTCTGCTTAAAATTTGTTGGACCCTACTAAAACATAACTGCATTCAATAGTTAATAACTAATTTGAAATTTTTGACTCAAGATAGCACTTTATTCCTAAAAATAGTAACCAATACAATTAGCAGTTCTGAAAAGTAGTTTGCAAATACACATCCCTAAATCTTATGAATGTGTCCTTTTCTTAAGTTTAATTACACAAATAAACTGAACATCAGTTGACTGGAATATTTTTTGCCAAAACATGCTCACCTCTTACAGCTCACCAAAATAATATTTTGTACATATATTACTGATTACAAATATGAACCATCTATTTCTAAAATAGCAACTTTGTTTTGGCATTTTCCTTGATCTTTTTGGTTGTTGTATTATTTAATATGACTACTTGAACATGCCTTTTGTCTTCCAGTAGTTTTTCTTAAAAGCCAAATTAAAATATGTAACAGAAAATATATATTCCACTGCAAGGATGATAGTAGGGAAAATTATATTGTTACCTTCACAAAAAGCAAAGTAGGAATTCTTATTTTCAGTTATTAATATTTAGTAAGCACCAGCCATTTTATAGTTATTTCTGGGAGTAAAAATTCTCAGGTAATAAGATGATGATTAAGGCTACTCCCCAAACTTGACTGGGTTCTATTACCTGAATATACTTTGAGACTTTTTTTAATGAATGGCATCACTTTTTATAGTACTGAACAATGCCTATTCTTAGACATTTTCAAAATATGTCTTAAGAGACAAAAGAATAATTAGTTTTGTATAGTTCTTCCAAGGTTACCACAGATTAGTCTCAAAATATTAGTTAGTGGGAATGCACAAAGTTACTGGAAATATGTTTTCAAACTCATGTCTGCGAGTGAGGACTGTGCTTATTTTTAACAAAAGTTCTATATCTTGTAAATGATTTAATTCAAACAATGTTAAGTGTCTTTTCATCTACTCAGAAATTAATTTCTCATAGAAAGATGAAATTACCAGGGAAGTAAACAGGTTGACAAGCAAATTAATAAACTCGTGAACATTTTGCATACTCACTTTTCACTCTATTATGGTATATTCATTTGATATGGCTGCCATAACAAAATACCACAGAGTGGGTAGCTTAGCCAACAGAAACTTATTTTCTCCTAGTTCTGGAGACTTGAACTCCAAGATCACAGGGTCAACAGGGTTGGTTTTTTCTGAGGCCTCTCTCCTTGGCTTGCAGGTGGCCATCTTCTCATATTTTCACATGGTCTTTCCTCTGTGCACCCACTTGTCTGTGTCTGAACTTCCCCTTCTTATGACACCAGTCAGATTGGATTAGGGCCTACCCTAAAAGTCTCATTTTAATGTAATCACCTCTATAAAGGCCCTATCTCCAAATACAGTCACATTCTGAGGTATGGAGGTTAGTGCTTTAACATGTGAATTTAGGGGCTACACAACTCAGCCCATAACACATGGCAAGACATCTGTTTTCATATCACTGAAAAATATTTTCTCAGACACAATATCAAAATATTCAGATTAAAAAAAAAAGCCCATCAATTACCTAGATATGTTCCATCACAATATCAAACATCTAGCTATTTAGTACTGTCTGAAGAAGTTGACTGACTTATCTTTTAGGTTTACACTTGGCATTGTGTAAACACTGTGTAAGTATGAATCCTGGGCAAAATTTCACACAAAAATTAATATATGTCATTATTTGAAATAATAGATTTTTTAAAGTCATATCCAGTACATCTCTATATTTATAAAAAGATCGCAAAATAATATTTTTTTAAGTATGAAAGAAATGTTTGTATTTGTTTTCCTGTACCAAACTGGCTAGATGGATTCTCAGATATGCATATCCAGGCAACATACAAGTGCTAGGCAACTGGGGATAGAGCTTTGTCAGTTAAAATGTTGCAATGCAAAGCTTACCTGCTTCCCACCAGTATTTTTTCATAGAATTACTTTAGGATCAAGGCCACACTTAACGAGATCCTCAACAACAATTGTTCTCTTGTCAGCTTGTTTTATACAACCATGTTTTCTGCCAGTCACCAAGAAATGAATCAGAATACTGTACAACCTGTTCTTGTGACGAAAACCTGAACAAACCAGTGGAGCTTACTCATTATTTTGAAAAGAAATGCCCAAGAAGTTGTTGATTGTATCATGTTCTTAATTTCTCTTAGTATCTCTATGCCATAATCACTATGCCTGCTATGCTTCACTTATATCCAACCTTTTATTTCCCAGGCCAAACCAGTCATCTAGAGAATCAAATAAATAAATAAGGTCTTGGGTGAAAGTTCAAAGAATTCTTTAGCTGAAGCTGCAGCCCAACTTCACCTGGCACCGCTGTCTAATTTCACCCCATCCTTAACCCTCCCCAGAGCTGCTCAGAAAAGGTAGCCGAAGAAACAAAAGCCTCTGTGTGACTTCTGTGCTTCATTTTCTCATTGGTGGAGTGAGGATGGTAATAATATTGACCTCATAGGGTTGTAGGGAGGATTCAATGAATTAACACTTGCAGAGCACTTAGGACAGTGCTGGGCACATGGTGAGCACTATGTAAACGCTAGCTGTTACAACCTCTAGGCTCCTTAGTACCTTTCCAGCACGCTGCCTCCACTACCTGTGTTACATTCAGGCAAGACCCTCTCTTTTCTGAGCCACACCTGCTCCCACAGTGCATACATAAGAGGAGCACTTCTTTCTCTCTTCCGAAGGGATCCTCCCAACTTCCAAACATTTTCAGCTTTGCCCACCTGCACCCTCTGCAGGAAGCATTTGCTGTTACCCCTTGAAGTTACTTCCTCACCACCTACTCTGAGGGGTCACTCAGACTAATGCCACCCAAGGCTGGAAAAGCAATTTTTTCACTCAACTGTGAGGCAATGTTCCAAGTAGCCCTCTCCCCCTTTGTCCACTGGGTGTGCTTGCTGCCCCAGCAGGCACCTTCCCAAAAAGTAAGAAGACAATGAAAGGTAAAGGGTACCTGTCTTCTCCCTCACCCACCCACACAGAGGCATGACTATAGACCCTCTAAAGTTCCTCCCAGAGTTCATGCACTAAAAAACTGTGTTGAGCTTCTAGCCTGCACCAGGCACAGGGCTAAATGTTAACAAGAAAGATGCATCCCTGCTCAGAGTGAGAGGGGTTTGCCAGAAAAGTAAAGGGTCAGTTAAGATGCAGAGTAACATATCACTGCAATAATAGAATAATAATAATATCACTGCTTGGGCAGACATAACATCAGCACTTACATGGGAGGGAGCATTCAGGAAGACTTTCTGGAAGAAAGGGTATCCAAGCAGAGATCTGGTAGATATGTAGGTCCCAGGCAGGTTATTGAAGAGGTGTATGTTTAGGCAAAGGAAACTGCAATGGCCAGGAACCAGAGGTGAAAACGGCATTAGAAAGTATTCATATTAGAGGAGGACAGAGGATGTGGGGAGGGCAAGCAAGACTGAAAAGAGTAGCAGAGGCCATTATAACAAGCAGGAAGGCATGGAGGCTTTTAAGTAGTGAAGTAAATTTATCAGATTGGTGCTTTATCCTGACACTTAGAAAGATTATTTTCATTGCAACGTAAAAAACAGACTGGAAAGAAGCGACTATTAGAATACCTGGATCTGTTTGGGGCCTGAGCCAGGCAGTTATGGTGAAGAGTAGTGAAGGATGGATTTCAGAGCTCCTCAAATATAAAAAATGATAGGATTTGGATATTTACTGGTTGGAGATGATGGAGTGAAAGAGGAAGAAGAATCAAGGGTGATACATCTAGGTGCCTGGTCAGACAGAGGTCGGCTTTGGGGATGATGGTACATTGTTGCAGGTGTCAAGTTTGGGGGTCACAGTGGGGCCCAGCAGGCAGGTGGATCCCTGGGGGAAAATCTGGCATGAAGACAAACTTGTTAGTCATCAGTACGGAAGTGTTACCCCAGGGAGAGTGTGGGAGTAAAGAAGGGAGGGTGATCAGCACAGAAGCTGAGGCTCACAAATATGTAAGGAGCAGCAAGAGGAAGAAGGCTCTGATGGAAACAGACTTGAAGCAGCCACACAGGTGAAACCAGGAGAGCATGGTAGAAGTGAAGCCAGAGGAGTGTTTCAAGCAACAGGCAGTGTTCGCTGTGTAAATGTCGCCTAGGGGTCAGAAAGATAAAAAGCGTGAGGTCCTTCACAAGTGGCAACATGGAAGTCACCAGTGACTTTGGAGAAAAATTCAGTAGAGGCAAAAAGTTTGGAGTCAGAGTATGAACAGAGTACTTTTAAAAACAATCTATCAGAATCTCTCACTCTAATAGAAACATAGATGAGTTGTCAAGAATTTCTTTATAACTAGCAAAGACTCATCAGCTCTTCTAAATTGCTCAGTCTGATCATCGAAGAGAACCACTGCTGACATGTCAGTGTTTCAGAGGTGGGTTATGCAAATCTGTCCTTGGTGTAACCCTGGAATAAGTGATGAGGTTTTCCCGTTTTCTCGCCCTTGTATCCTTCCTATTACGAAAGGCAAGAATGGGACCATGCTCTTGACCATTCCCTAAAATGCATTTTCAACTCTGAATTTTTCTTAGATCTCACTTCGTACTTCAGACAAGAATATTCCACAAATAGAGAATAGGCATGTGTTTGCCATTGTAGGTTTTTGTTAAATCTACAAGCTGTTTAAACATCACCAGCTCTTAATTTTGCTGATGGCATTTCTGCTATTTCAGCAGAGGTGAGGAGTCTTTGTTTGCAAGTCACCAGTAAGGCGTTCTTGACAGCCAAGGCTACGACTTGTTACAGTAAAAGACACTGCTGGAAGAACATTTCATGGATCATTTGGCACATATTTTTAAAATCAGCTAATATATTCCCTGGAATATTCTTTTTGTTTGTTTCTGTTCTGAAGATAATCGCGGCCACATTTGGCTCCTAGGCTGCATTAAACTAGTGTTTTCAGTGAAAATGAACTTACTTTGCAGCATCTAATTTTTAATTTTATATTTGGTTGTAATTTAAACTGAATCTCCTATTCATGACTGTGACTGAAAATACTTAAGAGCAATCAGCATGTGTGGGCATTTATTTATTTACTTGTTACTAGGATTTTAAACTCCTAAGAAAATAAAATTCCCAAATTTAGATACTAAATCAGCGTTCACAAAATCCTGAGAGAAAAGTTACCATTTGAAGACTTGCTTGGATCCAAAAGTTATCACTTGGGTTTTATTCTTTAACCTATCTCTTTAAAAGAAAACCTAACGAAATGTACGGGAAAGCCTACTAGATCCTGAATATGAAGCACAATAATGACAAGCATTAGAAAAATACCCCTACTCCCAGTGGTGAAAACAGTGTGGCACAAAACTTTCCTGATCCCTCTGTCAGCCAAGTGAGATATCTGCTCACCCTTGCAGTGGACTATATACAAATGGAGCTAATTTACATGTTCCTATGAAGAGTTGAAAGTAAGAAAATGAGATAGGTCGGTATATCCAGAAACTCCTGGGGTTCCCTAGTCACTGGGTAGGAGCCCAATGTGAGATGAAAGAAGGGTGAAGCAGTCTTGGATATATAATTCTACAATCAGCTCTGAAGGGTTTTCAAAGTCAGAATGCTCTATATTTGACCCTTGAACAACATGGAGATTAGAGGTGCAAACCCCTGCCCCCCTGCAGTCGAAAATCTGCATATAACTTCTGACTCCCCAAAAACTTTACTGTAAATAGCCTAATAGTTGACTAGAAATCTTATCGATAACACATACAATAATTAACCCATGTTTTGTACATTATCTGTATTACATACTGTATTCTTACAATAAAGTAAGCTATAGAAAAAATATTATTAAGAAAATCATAAGAAAAATACATTTGTAGTATTTATTGAAAAAATCTGCCTATGAGTGGGCCTAAGCATGTTGCTCAAGGGTCAATTGTATACATAAGTGCTATCTGTATTATTGAATCATGTTTCTGTATTGATAGGAAAAGAGCATTAATAAATCATCCAAACAAGTAATACATATACCTTCAATAGTGATCCAAATTATCAACTTCCATAAGCCTAGCTGTCTGCTGAATTTGCCCCATGATCTGTACCATACTTTGTCCAATCTCTAAAAGGTGAGAGATTCAGTGATTAGAAGGCTCTGGGTCACCTCACAAATAAGCCCGGGGTTTAAAGTGTTAGTAAGTATAGGACTGGGATTTGAATCAGTCTGGCTCACAGAGAGTCAGAAATCAAGGGATAGTTTTCCAAGGGAAGGAAGGGGATATGGAATGCACATCAGTAGAGTAAATCAACCCAACTAGCCAACATGAAGTCAAAGAGGGGTCAAGAGGAGAAACACATCCACTACAAAAATATAAGATCCAGGAATATAATGAGGCCATTTATGGAGCCTAGAAAAATTCAGTAATATACTGCAGAGGTAGGGGAGCAAAGTGGGTAAAGGACTATCATCTCCTCCAGCAATTGTTTCCTATCACCTCTACCAGCCGAGGGTAAACCCTCCTCTTCTGCGCACCCACATCAGCCTGTGCTTCTCACCACCTTTCATTCACTGAGTGGATTATGACTGCCATTCCTTTCTCTCTGCCCCACACAACTGGAGTGCTCAAGCAGCAGGGTGGGTATGTTTCTTCATTGATGAACAGCACAGGGCCTGGCTCTTGGCAGGCATCCAATAAATGTCTGATGGGTGAGTGAGTGAATGAATGAATGAATGAACTCTTGAGTCCCACTCACCAGGCACACCTTTGGCATTATTTGGGGAAGTGGTGGCACTGAGCTCATCTAAAAAGATCCAGGTTGTGAGGAATCAGACTTTCGAATCCTATCAGAGCTCCCAGTGCAGGACTGTTGCCCTCCACCAGGACTACAGAGAGAGAGAGACTGTAGACCAAGTGATCATTGGAGGCTTCTTCAACTCTGCCAGCTCCTCTTCAGCAGAGTCAGTGTACCTCAATGCCTAGCACAGTGGCCAGCACACCTAGGAGGTACTCGATAAATATTTATTGAAAGAATGAATCAATCATTCACCTGGCACTCTTCTTCACTTCCAAAGTAGCCCTTTGAAAAACTAATTGATCTTATCTAATTCTTGCATGCAAACTTCAGGCCTGACTCCATCGAGGGGGCCCAGAAAGCATTTGGGTACTGATTGGAGGCCTGACCCTAAGCCACAATGACACTTTGCCTAATGGGTATGATTTGTGTGACTTAAAAGACTTACACAAAACCCACCGTCATTTCTTTGCATGAAGGCTGGGAGTACGGAGATTGTTTTGCCTCCACCACCACCCCAATCCCACCTCCATTTCAGTCATTCTCAATCTGAACTGCACTTTAGAATCACCTAGAGTTTTATAAACTCTCTGGACCACACCCTGGATCAATTAAAACAGAATTTCTGAATGTGTGACCCAGGCATCGGCATTTTGTAAGTTCCTGTCTGATTCCAATGAGCAGCCAAGCTTGAGAAGAACTGCTGTCTTTATAGTCAATCAATCTGCCTCTTCAGTTCACAGTCGGCTGAGCCCTCTCCACCCTGCACATGGTTTGGCTTCTGGCCCGGCCCGTCCATCTGTTTGGTGGCAGCAACAGTCACTGCTGCTTCTGTTTCTAATCATTCTTATCTTTGCATATTCATGTGCAATGTTTTTACCCTGATTTAGAGGGCTGGAACAAGATTTTTGCAAGATTTATAACTTATGGCAGCACAACAAATGCACCTACATTTCCTTATAAGTGCACATGTGTTTGGGTGTATATATAGATATATTCTACCCAGAGTTTAACTTTGCCGTAGTTATTTTTTCATGCTCAGAAAATTGTATAAGCAATTTTAAGACCAGTTGCCAGTTTAGGTTTGTCATGAATCTTTTCCCCCCTCTAGTGGTAGTATTGAGGCATGTCATCTTTGTTAATAGCTTGCCTTCTCTTAGACTCCTAGCCTCTTAGTTCCCCAACCACATCAGAGAGGCTGGCTTTAGAGCCTTTTGCTCTTGCTGCTTGCATTACCTCCAGTGGTGCAAATTATTCTCATAAAAAGAAGTCAATGAGAGTGTAACTTACTCCTCAACATTTTGTCGTTCCTCCAAAGGACCTTCCAACAACACCAGTAAGAATAAGCCATTCACTTAGCAAAATTTTACTGAGCACCTATTACAAGCAAAGCACAAATGAGTAAAAAGAGCTGTTTCATATCAAAGTATCTTTTCTGTTGTCATGATTTTGTGTTAAAATAGTATCTTAATATTAAGACAATAGTAGAACATCATGATTAAGAGCTCAGCACTGGAGCCAGACTAATTCAAATCCCGGTCCTATACTTACTAACCCTTTAAACCCAGGCAAATCACCTAACCTCTCTGTGCTTCAGTCTCCTTATCTGCAAAATGGAGATGACAAATAGTACTCTTCTCATGGGTTATACTATAAAGTACTGCCTGAAATTATTATCATCTTAATCATTAAATGTATCTAAAGGCCCTAATTTTACCTTAAAATGATTTACTCAAACACTCCTTTCTACCAGGCAATACATAGCTTATATTAAACTTCTTTTATAAGCAAGTAAGAGGCCATCGAGGTCTTCTGCCTCTTTTTCCCAGGCTAGTTCACAGGCTTTAGTTTATTCCTGGCTTCAAAGCATTTCCTCATGGCTCTTATCTAGAACAGGGGTTGGCAAACTACATTGGGGACCAAAAGCCAACCCGATGCTTGTTTCTGTAAATAGTTTTGTTGGAACAGATCTACACTCATTGGTGTGTGTGTGGTCTGTGGTTGCTCCCATGCTACAATGCAGAGTTGAGTGGTTTCAACAGAAACCATACAAACCATAAAGCATAAAATATTTACTATCTGGCCCTTTACAGAAAATGCTTTCAGCCCCTTGTCTAGACTATGAGTTGCTCTGGATGTATGCCCAGCTGCATTTGGAGAATGAAGATCCGTAACATTCAGGCTAGCCTATGCAACAACCAAGATGGAAAATCAGCTTTTCCTCTTCTGCCTGTCAAGCCAGGACTCCCCTAACTCCCAGCTCTCCTTTCTCCTCATCACTCTGTAATTAAAAGTCTTAGTATCTGAAATTTAATGATCTTAAAGAGAACAAAAATCAAAAAATTGAAAGACCTTTCAAATGCACAGTGTGACAGCTACTTTGAACATTTTCTTCAATTTCAGCACCCTCATATGTTTCCTGAAATTGAGAATTATTGGACTCTGGACCTCATTTCTTCCTGCAAATAACCGGAAAATGGCCTACTGGCTCCTTCTGTTCACAAAAGCTCATTGTGCAGTTGTAGCTAATGGCTGGGAAATATATACTGTTAAGCAAACTGATGACAACAATGAGACTGATATGTATATCCTATGACTGGAGTTCAGTAAGCAAAAGGCTCCTAGGATTAGAAAATATTACAATTATTGGAGGTAAGGAAGCACATTAGCCATGGACTGGATCCTGGAGAGGGCCTTTGAGAGAATGGAGGTGGCTAATTTGAAGGGCAGAGCACATTCCAAGCATGAGATCCCCTTGGGGAAGATAGAGATAGAGTTGGTTTGAATAGACTAATGTGGCCTCGGACATCATTGTGTGAAGAGTGTCAGAAAGTATAGGAAACAATAGGAGGTCATACGAGTAGACAGTCTAGACGTTCTCCTTAACCTTTAATAGGCTACCTGTTGTGACCCACTCTGTGATGCTAGCTTAGTGGAATGGTAAAAACACAGGCCTTGGCATCAGCAATAACCTGCTTCTTACTAGTTGTGTGACCTTGAACAAGTTACTCATCCTCCTGAGCTTTCATTTGACCCAAGTATCAAAAGTAGGAAATTCTTAAGTTTTGAGTTGGCATAATGCAGATAAAGTGCTTAACATAGCACCAGCCATCCAGCAGAGTCATCACTACTGGAGACCCAATCAACATTAAGTTGAGCTTCCTTAAGAAGATCTGTGTCTTGCTCATCTTCATATCCCCACTATCCAGCTGTGTCCAGTAGATGGAAACTGCACTCTCCAGTTTGTTGCATTATAGAGACAGAAGCAGTTTTAGACATCCCAGCCACAGCCAGAGAAATGAGGAGATGCTGCAGGGAATAAGGATGACAAGACTAACAAGTCCAACATGCTTTCTCAGGTTTAGCTTGTTCTCTCAGGTTTTCTGCTCTCTACCTTCTGATTTCTACCATAAAAATCATGTCCAGTCCCTGGAGAAGTGAAAGGGGATTGGGTAGAGGGAGGGAGGCTTAGGTTATTGAATGATATGCATATTTCAGATCACCTGATTCTGATGACCAAGGGTTTTCCCTCAAAAAGGATCATCTTATAATGGCTAAAATGGACAGAAACCCCAGGTAGTGCACCTCACACACATATCCCTTAGATAGACATACATGATTGTTGGAAGCACTTAGAGTAGTCTCTTAGGAACAAAAAACTGAGGTTTTACTCTTTTTAGACTTTAACCACTTATTTTCATCTCGGTTTCTTGATGGTCCTATGATACTGTGAAATTCATTCGGCCAACATAATTGCTATCCATTCAAACTCTTCCCCCTCCTCACCCTGAACAGTTCCATTTTGCCATTAGCTCTCACTTCACATTTGGCACTTATTGGGTTGCAGTATGATTCATTCCTTGACTTTCAATGTTTTTGTCTTTCTCCTTCTTCATAATAACAGCTTATTGTGGTGGTTTAATTGCTTGTGAGATGCAAATTATATTGGTTATCTAAGAAAAAAATATTATATTTTTATAATTTTCAGAAGCAATTCTATTTAAATAACTTTTCTAAACCAGGCAGGTTCCTAACTATTAATGAATAAATACTTCTTTTACTTTCTAAAGTTTTTTGTATTCATGGAAAAGAGTCAAAAGATTATGCTGTCCCCAAAATGTGCCTGAAGACCTCAGATCTATTCTAAGGCATTCTTTTTAGAGGATCTCTACAAGAGTCTGCCTCATCACAAACACAATACACTTTGAACAAATAAAGAGTAACTGATCCTCATTCATTTCTTCAGCCAGCATTTATTGAATCTTGAATCCTTGCCAGGGAATGCTAGGGTAAAAACCACAGTCTCTGACATCAGTAAAACAATGGGTGAGATGAATGTCGCAGATTTAGCTACATGACAGCGCATTTGAGAGTACAGAACAAGACCATCTACCTCCGTGGGAGAGGTCAGGAAAGATTTCCTAGAGAAGTCAATGCTTGATTTTCATCAGTTACCCTCTTCCCTCTCCAGTTGTCCACCCAGTCTTCTTGGTAGAGCTTCTAGACAAACAAACTCTGTTCATTAAACTCTGTGCCAAGTGTTTGATTATCAAGGGGAAAAGACATAAGCCTGTATTCGAGGTCTTCATACAGTCTGGTAGAGGAGGCTAATATGTAAACAAATAATTGCAATGTAGTTCATTAGGTAGTAAAACAGAGGTTGATAGACAAGTGATAACTGCTTTGAAAGAATCACAAAAATTTCTATAAAAGAAGTTACTTTAGAGCTGAGTTTTAAAGATAACATAGGATTTCAGAAAGAGGAAATAGCATGTACAAATAATTGAATGGTGTTTTGTGGACCCACAGATATTTTATTGGTTTTGGAACCTCAAGTTCCAAGGAAGTGGGAGAGAATGAGGCGAGAGAAGTAGATAGAGGCCTGTCCATAAACTGGCCATAGGATATGCTAAGGAATTTAATGTTTACCCAATAGGCACCATGGAAAACCAATGAAGGCTGTTGGAGGGAGGGGTTACAGTAATATGGATGGTAATCTTTGCATTTTGAAAGATTTGTTCTTTTAAGGCTATAGTAGTGCAGATAGAAAGGAGGGGACAGTTTCAAGAACTATTGGTACATGCTTGGTCTGCCTTTAAAAAAGGCAAATGACTATCTACCCTTGATATAAATTATTGATTTCAAAAATACTTATGCTTTTAAACATTCCCTATACATTTATAAAACATATTACCTGATTTAGAATTCTCATATCTCACCTCAGACCTCCTTCATGTTTTTGTTTACAACCCACAACAATCCAGTAAAGAAAATCTACTAGATCTCCATCTTTGAAAACTTAACCTTTTTTTATTTCCATACATAAGTATAGCTAATATACAATCTATATTGATTATAATAGTTTCAAGTAATTTGACATTTTTATAGAGAGAAAGAACAAGAATATTATTGATATTCTTGGATATCCACATTCTTCTGGCTACTAAGTATGGGGACCAATATTAACTAGACTTACTGTGGTTGTAATTTTATAATATATTCAAATATTTTCATTATTTTGCACACCTGAAATTAACATAAAGTTACATGTCAATTATACCTCAATTAAAAAAAGAATATGTATTATGGATAAATGATTTAGGAATAATTAGGATACAATTCATTTAAAGTTAATAAGACAATTACAAGATAGAGTTTGGGGCCTTTTAACGAATAAAGCAATTTAGATTTCTTGTAATCAGCTATCACTTAGGATAGCTAATGAGTATTTTCTGTTTAAACTCTACATTTTTTCCTAATCTTCTCACTTTCCGCCAAGGGACAATAAATTTTGGTTCATAGAGCATCCTTGACTAATTCCCAGCCTGAGATCCATGAATGTGATAATGGGAGTCTATGAGCCATTTAATAGTTGAAAAAAGCACCAAGACTTAACATTTACCTGCAGTAAGGCTGCACAGACTCATTAAAATGTTACGCTTCTTTGCTTTCTTCAGGAATTATATCAAGTTACTGAAGTCACTGGTTATCTTAGGCAGCTCAGCTATTTATGGCATTATAGAATTTATTGGAAAAATATTGTTTTAAAACATGGAGTCCAAATCTATGAGGGTACAGTCCTCTCTGTTGTAGCCCATTCCTCTCTTGGGGAAAAAAAAATGGGTTTCATGTTGATGTTGAGAGAGGCATTGTAATCAGAGATTTCTGGTTCTGAAAAGCTTAGACATCCAAGCTTGGTTATAAGTGTGTTATGTCTGAAACCAATGGAATTTGGCTAGCTAATTGAGCAGTATTCTGCAAAAATAATTTATGAAACTTTTGTTCCATAAATGTACATCTATACAAATGTATATTTCTCTAGAGGGAATAAGAGAGTTTTGCAGATACATCTGCATATCAAAAATAAATATAGTTACATAAAGACCATTTTAATAATTTTTATGGTTTATAAGAAATGAAACCGTTAGATGTTATATCTTGGACTTCTGGAGATCACATGGAAAAGGTAGAACTGCATTCTGACTTTGATTTTAATCATGGGTTTCAGTGAATATTAAAAAGGTACAACACTTAGTATTTAGTCTCTTTTTTAGTGTATTTTTCTACTCTCAAGGTGTGCCTCACATAAGATATTCTGAAAATGTCCTCTGTAATCTCAGGCTTTTATGTTGCATTTTCATAGGAGCTTAAAACAATTTGATGCATGACTTTTTTTTCCCTAGAGTTTCTTATATTTACTAGTAAGCTATTCTTGTGACTGCTTTTAATTAAATCATGAAAATTAATATGTAATATGCTGCTCTTACAGAATAATGAAATTCCATGTTGCAAAACGGAAGTTTAAAGAAACATTACGCCCATACGATGTAAAAGATGTCATTGAACAATATTCTGCTGGCCATCTTGACATGTTGTGTAGAATTAAAAGCCTTCAAACACGGTAAGCAATGAAAATAGCATTTGTTGAAAAGGAAAGGTATATAAGCTATCACAGGAACTCTGTAGTAGAGAAAACTCTTAGATTTTATGTTTCAAATGCATTTCTAGTGGACAACTGGACTTTGCTTTTAACATATATTTTATTTAAGGATGTAAATCAAGTACTAACAGCCTCCAAATATACAGTGTCTCAGTTTCCTCATCTGTACTAATGGTGATATTGTTAGTGCTTGCATTATAGGGTTGTCACAAAGACTGAATGAGATAACACAAGTTAACTGCTTGCACAATAAATGTTACTGGTGTCATTTGAATTATTGCTGCTCCTGTTGTTTTGGTTATTATTTTGGTATACGGCACCAGAAAGTTGAGACTGAGAAATGACTCGTTGGCTCTTGTTTTCTTTCCTGGTTGCAAGTTTGTTCTCCTTGTTTGTGACTAAGTCTGGGCCTTTCCCCTCCTCCATGTCCTGTATAATGCTAGAGACACACTGTCTTTCCAGCAAACATATTATTGAGTAATTAAAAGAAATGAGTTCAACATGTTATTCCAACTATATGTGTTTGATTGTGTTATCTGAAAGCCAAATTAGTTAGTAGATTCAGTTTTTTTAAGAATCTTGCTTCACTATCAGGTATAAATTACCAGCATTTGTGATTGAACAGTTCTTAAAATACAAGGACCAAGTCTGAAACATTCATTTATATGCCCATAGCACACTTATCTGAGGGTAAGGCATATACTAGGCCTTTAGTAAAACATCTGTTCATCAATTATTTTTTTTAAAATCACAATTTCTTTATTCATTCATTAATTTAGCAGATAATTATTGAGCCTATAATATGTGCCAGGCATTGTGGACATCCAAATATTAATAAAATAATGACCTCTGTCCTTTTGATCTTGCAATTTAATAGATTAAATGTCATGACCAAAGGTAGGCACTGCCTGTATTTCTATGCAGAAAAAGTAAACCAGAAAGTTGAGTCAGTAGTCTTGATAATTCAGTTATAAAAAACACCAAAAAGAAGAAAGTATTGTAATTCCCATTTAGGTTGATCAAGTATCCTTGGAAATTATTTCAACTCCTCCTGTGGTCACGTTACAAGCCTCATACATGGTAACAGTCTTCCAAGTCCTTTAGTAGAATTATCTGTGGCTCTCACAGTTTTTATAAAATCAACTGCTACAGAGTTTGCAGAAGAAATCCTGAGTTTCTAGCTTATGGAGAATATATTCTCCAAATGAAATCCCAATAACTTTCTTATCTGCTTATCTCCCAAATATTAGATGTACAATAAGTGTTTATTGAATAACTAGTCTCTTAACATTAAATAATCATAATTATGATTTTGTTATATTTTAAGTAGTTGAATTCAGAAATACTTGGTCAGAGATGGAAACAGACAAATTGCTTTATAGTTTAAGACAATTTTTCCTTCAGAAGATCACCCATAAATGATTTCATCATGGACTGGAATAATTAAAAAATTAATCTCATGTAATTCTCATGTTAAGTAAATAAGCACATCAATTAAAACAAGTTCATTTTTGCTTCTTCTTACATAAATTAAAGATAATTGTATTTAATTATTTTCAAAACACTTCATTCTCGCCTAAGGCAACCTCCATCTTTAGCACTCACATCCTATTTCCTCTTTCTCTGATAGTGTTGATCAAATTCTTGGAAAAGGGCAAATCACATCAGATAAGAAGAGCCGAGAGAAAATAACAGCAGAACATGAGACCACAGATGATCTCAGTATGCTCGGCCGGGTGGTCAAGGTTGAAAAACAGGTACAACTCAAAAATACTAGTTAAATTTTTAGCCAGAATTTTTTTAAAATCAAAACTAATTATAGGCAATTGGATATGTTTAGCAATTAGTATATTTAAAGAGAAATAAAATCAAGAAAGAATGAATGAAATTAATTTTTCTTTGTGTGTAGAAAGTGTTCTCTAAAACACCTGGATTTCCATATAAGGAATAGAAAATTTCATTCCATCAAGCAAGCAGCAACTGTATATTTTCAACAATAAGATTAAAAGTATCTATTTTTCATTTGTGTTTTGGTTATTTTCATTTTCTTTTAGGTCACTCTTTAAAAAAAACTCATTATTGCTATTATGATATATTGAATGTTTACTAACCCTCAGGCTGTATCTCATACAAATTTTCCAGAAATCAAATTGCTCCCCCAGTTTAGTTATAAATATTCTAGGTTTTAATTCTGAAGCATTTTGTACCTTTATTTTTAAGTTTATCTAGACTAACATTTAAGGTCTTGTTTTTATTACAGAATGAGTTCCGTACTATACTGCAGTACAGTTCCAGAATGTCTTCATAGAAGAGGCTTAGAAAAGGCAAACTGACTAGGCTGAGGAGATGGAGTTGCATTTGTATAAAGTGCTTATGTTTCTTGAGAATATCAATTGTCTATTTTAAAGACTTGGGAGAGAGGGATGCCAATGGAGACTATGTAGAAGCCAAAGCATCTCTCTCCTCTCAAGTCCTCCTTTTGCCCCACTATTGCTAGACGTCACTCTCTAAAAAAGCACTAGGTGTCAGGACTGTATAATACTTTACACTCAATATTTAACTATATTGGCACACCTTGACTTCATTTTTTAATCCTAGACAGGACGCCCATTCTTAATAACAGGTTATACTCATCTGTAATCATTTTCCCCATTTTTAGGTACAGTCCATTGAGTCCAAGCTGGACTGCCTACTAGACATATATCAACAGGTCCTCCGGAAAGGCTCTGCTTCAGCCCTCACTTTGGCCTCATTCCAGATCCCACCTTTTGAATGTGAACAGACATCTGACTATCAAAGCCCCATTGACAGCAAGGACCTATCCAGTTCTGCACAGAACAGTGGCTGCTTAACCAGATCAGCTAGTGCCAACATCTCTCGTGGTCTGCAGTTCATTCTGACGCCAAATGAGTTCAGTGCTCAGACTTTCTATGCGCTTAGCCCTACTATGCACAGTCAAACAACACAGGTGCCAATGAGTCAAAGTGATGGCTCTGCAGTGGCAGCCACCAACAATATTGCAAACCAAATAAACGCGGCACCTAAGCCGGCAGCCCCAACAACTTTACAGATCCCACCTCCTCTCCCAGCCATCAAGCATCTGCCCAGGCCAGAGACCCTGCACCCAAACCCCTCAGGCTTACAGGAAAGCATTTCAGATGTCACCACCTGCCTTGTTGCTTCCAAGGAAAATGTTCAGGTTGCACAGTCGAATCTGACCAAGGACCGTTCTTTGAGGAAAAGCTTTGACATGGGAGGAGAAACTCTGTTGTCCGTCCACCCCGTGGGGCCCAAGGACTTGGGCAAATCTTTGTCTGTACAAAACTTGATCAGGTCGACAGAGGAACTGAATGTACAGCTTTCAGGGAGCGAGTCAAGTGGCTCCAGAGGCAGCCAAGATTTTTACCCAAAATGGAGGGAATCCAAATTGTTTATAACTGATGAAGAGGTGGGTCCAGAAGAGACTGAGACAGACGCTTTCGATGCCGTGCCGCAGCCGGCCAGGGAAACTGCTTTGGCATCAGACTCTCTAAGGACTGGAAGATCACGATCATCTCAGAGCATTTGTAAGGCCGGAGAAAGTATGGATGCCCTCAGCTTGCCTCATGTCAAACTGAAATAAGTTTCTTATTTTCTTTCTGAGCATAGCAGTTCCTTTAGCCATACATATCATTGCATGAACTATTTTGAAAGCCCTTCTAAAATTGAATCTGCAAGAATCAGGAAGAACATGAAAGGCGGTCTATAAGCCCATTATCTTTTAATTGCATGAAAATGCATGTTTAAGGATGGCTGAAATTCCAAGGTACATCAACATTAACCCACTCATTTAGTAACGTACCTTAAGTTAAAAATTCTGAGAAATCGAACACTGCTAACGCTGTGGGGTGTGTGAAAATTAGGTCATTTAGAAGATTTGATTCTGTGTTTTGAAATTATGGGAGTAAACACCTTCAAATTTCAGCCATTTCTGCTTTGCGATTAAATACGAAATACATTTTCAAAATTAGGCCATGATGTATATTTAAACACAATGGTTATCAACAACAGCTGCTAACAAGGTATCAAGCAAAGCAGAATTGGGGAATAATAGAAATGGCTGCTTATTTCAAAATATATTTGCCAACCCATTCCTATTCAGTCATGTTATTATTAATGTAATTTGAATGTCGATTTGTATGCTTTTGGTGATTTAACGCTGTGGCAAGCAATTTTGCACATCATTTTCATGTTGTTATTTATGACGAGAATGTTCTTCAACTAGAAAATGTGCAAAGTGTGAAATTCAGGGCCAGTGGGGCAAATAGACTATTTGACACATTTGACTTCATGGAAACATATTCCCTAATGGCTGGATCAACTTTCTAAGTGGTCAACTTCTACACAAGCAAATGAAATACCGATCAATAGAACGGCCAGTGTGACTGGGCTGATCTCTCTGCAATGGCGCCACCCCAGGTTTGCCAGTACCGCCCACACAAAGGGGAAGTGTGAGGAGCTATTCACATTAAGCTGATACACAGGCAGGATCCCAGGGAATGAGACATATGAGTGAGACCGAGATGGGAAAGGCTGGGGAAGAACCCAGACAACACCGGGAAATAAGTAAAGTTCAAGAAAATGACTTCCCCTCAAAGGGCAAGGAGAAGGACAGGAATAAACCAAAATAAAAGAACTCGATTTTTTAGAAAATGAATACTGCTAAGGAATTCAACTGCCTAAACATCTTATTCTTATATATAAACAGAAAATTTTGCAAGGTATTTATTTTTTAATATGCCCTGAATGTTTTTTGCTATTATGGAGTACATTTTGCATATGAAAGGCTAAAACTAAACCTCCTTCACCTTTTATACCGTAGTGAACATTTGCTGTTCTTTCCCAGAATGTTGCCCCAAATCTGAAATTATCGGTTCAGTTGGAATTCCAGGTAGCACTGGTAAGGTCCGCAGATCAAAACACTTAATCATTCAGCGTGACAGCAAAAAGCCCAAGAGAAACAAAATGAAAAAAGTATTGACCAGAAAGCAAGCAATGCTGACTGCTTGTTAGAAACCAGTCTAGTGATCTCAGACCGACAGAACTTCGGCCAAGGTAATAGCCTTCAAAAGGCAAGGAGAAGTGCCTCCAGACAAACTTCTCCAGCAGTCCAGAAGAATGAGCAAGGATATCAGCCGGGTACACAAAGGTGGGAGTAACTCCTGAAATCCCCCTAGCTCTCTTCCACAACCAGCTTTCTCCATCCTCGACTCTCTTTACCTTTCTTCTTCATTAATTGCTTGTCAATTCCCCGTCACTATTTTACTTCTGAACTTCCCCAGGCCTTAACCAGCCTCCGTCCCCTAGTAAACCACTTCTCCACTCTACCTAAAATGTGCTTCTCAACCTTTTAAAATCTTTGTCCCTTTTGATGGACACTGAAATTTTGAAAGCTCTCTCTTCTCAAATAACCCTGAATTCTAGCGTACTCCCCTGGAGTGTACCGTTCAGGATCTTCTTGGCTGCTGGAGACACACAGGAAATAGAGTCTAAATTTTACACTCTAGTTAAAAAAAAAATTGATAAAGCTTTTAAAGTATTTTCATTTTTGATTTAATGTGATTAAATGTGATTTTTTTTATCTACCCACCTCTCCACCCAACCTGAAGTTGTGATACACCCTCCAGAGGAGGTTGCACACGCACACGCACACACACACACGCACATACACGCCTCCACTGACCTAAAGCTAGACACCTGCCACGCACTTGGAGGTAGAGGATGGAGGCAGCAATTTTCAGGGAGCACTGATTCTTGGACATATTCTGTCCTGGGTCAAACCCCACTGGCAGCAGGAAATCTGAATGTATTGGGGACCCCTCCTTGGGCCTTGTTAGGCCTCAAACACAGTAGAGTTCATCCAGAATTGCTGAAGACAGAAGATTCAGAAACAAAATCTATAAGCATCACGGAGGTCTCAATCATAGAAAAATGTGATAAACCATATTGTGAAAAACATGCATTGAAGCCATGGCCATTTTGTGTCTATCTTACTCGAGCACAAAGACTCTTGGATATGAAAAGATAGCTGTATTGTGTGAAAACCACAGGATTCAACTATTGTTACTCTCTATGGAGTTGAGAGGGGTCTCTCATTTACACTTAGCAAGGTCCCATTGGTCAATCCCAAATGGTGTCTTGAAGCACAGTTTAGCTGAGTGCTGAGTAGCCATGTGCTTCTCAGTTCAAGTTTGTCTGCCTTCTTCAATGTGCAGGGTTAATCAAGCTAACACTTAATTGCAAACGTCCCTTGTATGAGGTTAACGAAAAAAATGTTGCTATGTCCGATCTAAACGTTTGCATTGTGTTCAACTAAATTAATATCCACAGATAGCAAGTTTTGTTTAAAGACACTTTAATGAGTTTTTAAGTTTTTATCTCTTGTTCTAAGGTGCCTTTCTCACCTCCCACTGACTCAGTGATTCTGAACATTCTTAATATGCAGGTTAAACAAGTCTAATAGGAAGAAATCAGGCACAAAGTGGCTAATTCTCACGTCCATGTGCAAAGCAAAACTGTAAGGAATGATGAAACCTGAGCAACTAAATTAACGAGTCACTTAAGAAAATATCATAAATATTACCTTATCTTGCCCAGAAGCTGATATATTTTTTTTTGCCTTAAAATGACTTGGTTATGTTTTTGTAAGAGAAACTTAATTTATATAATTATGTGCATTTAAGTGAGCAGTTCTAAAAGTCATGTATGACAATACAATTGTCTGTTTCCTGAAAACAAATAAATCAGGAATACCATATCCATTTCAAGCTACCATTAAAATGTAATTTCCTTTGCTCTCTTTTACTGAGATTATTTGTTTTAAAGTAAAACATTAAAAAGATGTCTATAAATAGCTACTGTGACTGTTTTTATCTGGCACTAACTGTTTAGGGCTGAACTGACTGGTCCCGGTCAACCAAATTGACTATATACACATTTTGGTCTAAAATATAAAAACTATCTTTTTGCAATGTTGCTGAAGAAATTATTGGTAATTTTGGAAAGAGAGAGATTTATAAATGTTTTTGAGGGTATTAAAAGAAAAATAATTTGATATAAATTTGATTTCTTTTTTAGTTTGACATATCAAAACTCAGATACCACTGCATGTGAGCTTTGTGCTAATTATAATAAATAGGTTTGCTAAACAACTGATAAGAAATGATGACCAGGCAGGTACCCAAATGCTACAGTCCCTGGCCACTCAGATTAACCGTTTTTAGCACCTACTCAGCTCTGCCTTACCAGGGGAGGGCTCCTGCTCCAAAATAGATTTTTGCCTTCTTCTCTAAAAAATTCCATTCCTTCTATTCCACTAGCAATTTTGCACTATGTGTTCATGATTAATTCCAAGCGCATTATTTTAATGGAGTCTCAGAATGTTAGAACTCTGGAATACAAAGCAAAGTCCTAACAGAGACTTTTCATATGTTTCAGACAAGAGGAAAATTAATGAGGCAGTATTATCCTGGAGGATAATGTGAGGGGACCGCCCAACATGGTTCTAATGAGATCAGACTGGTATGTGTTGATTCTACCACCTTCTAGAGAGACAAGTGACAACAACTCTGTATGAAACAGGTTTGCCTGACCAACTTAAAAGTGTAAGCCACTCCAAACACTTTTGCACCTACGTACATTAGCAGTACCTCTCAGCACCACCATTTAAAGCAAAATATACTCACAATAATTATTTTGTCCTAATCATTGATAAAAATAAGCTCCTGGACCTTAGAGCAGCCACTTTTATTAGCCTGGCTTGAACTGCTTTAAGAATCTAGTACAGAAAAAACTTTCTTTAAAACTTTTTAAATTCACATTAATTATAATAAGACTTCACCCTCAAGCCTACCTAATTCCAAATCATTGAGGTTTTTACTACATTTCAAAGCAGAAATTTATCAGATACATTCTGTGCAAACTACAGGTTTATGCACAACCTTAAATCACAGCACCGCAAACCTGGTGAATGGAAAAAAAAATTTCTGCTCAGACAAATAGAAATTCCAAAGATATATCATAATTTTTTTTTTTTTTTTTTTTTTTTGCCATTTAAGCCCAGTATGCTTTAGGATAGACATGGGGGTTCTAGCATTCCCAAACACCGTCAGGACACCTGCACCTACTTTTTCAACTTTTCACCCATCTGCCCTTTTTCTTTTTGTTTGGGATGCTCACCTGTCCACTGCTTACTGCTTCTTCCTTCCTTTTTCCTTCACCCACATCGCTGTGACTCCCTTCCCAGAGTTCTGATCCCGGCCCATCTTGTGCCCTCGACTAAGTAGCTACTCACACCTTCCCTTTGCTGCAGCTCAGGGTGTCACTCGCCCTCATATGAGTCATGAAGACATCATACCACACACACTCGGGTCACAGATGCTTTTGAGCATCTCTGAAGTGCTTCACCTGAGCCCTCTGGGCAATGTTCCAACACTACCTCCAGTTATCAGAGGTTCCACCGCAAGGGCTGGTGGTGGGGAGACCTCTGCCACTCCAGGATGGGAACTCCTTGCCTTTAAGGAGGTATGTTCAGCTCTGGATCCCAAGCCCTTGGCTGTCCCTGTTGCCTCTCTCCTTCCCCTTATCTGTAATATCTCACTCTCACTCTTTCCCCTCATAAATTGAGTACGCTTCTCCCATGCTATTAGCAACACTCGAGAACTTAACCTTCCTCTTTGTTTTGCTGTACATCTCAGCAAACTACTTATATAACCAAACTACTTATAAAATAAATTATATGAGGTTTTTCCATTTCCATAACATTCGTCTGCTAACCAGCACATGAGAGTCAGATCCACAGTCTACCCAACACCACGGAAAACTGGTCTGAGTTCATTCATGAATTTCTAAAAATAGATTCAATGGACACATTCAGTCAGCATCCCTTTTGGACTTTCTGAGGTAGCTGACACAGCAACTACTATTTCTCTTAAAACTGCTTCCCCGTTTGTCTCCTACCTCTCTGGCTCAATTATCTTTATTCATTTTTCCAACCTCTTTGTTTTTCATCACTTAACTGTCAGAGTCCCCACAGATTCTACCATGCCCCTCTTCCCTTTGCTCCTCTTTCACACTCTCCCCCAGGTGGTCTTGTCTATGATCTCAAGTACTAACGCAGGATAAGCCCACCCAATCATATATCTTCTGCCCAGATTTTCCTCCTGAGTATTACCCTGAAATGTCTTCACTTGGGCCCAAAGTCTCTTCAGATGCCCCAGACTGAAACTGCTTGAGGGCAGGGACATCTCACTCACATTATAACTTGAGCTTCTTATACCATGCCATGCAGTAGGCACTCAATAATGTCAAATGAAAGAAAGTGCCTTGGTCTCCCTGGGCCTTTTACTCAGCTTTCAGCAACTTCCAACATGCAAATTCAGAAGCCTTTCAGTCAAGAGAAAGAATGATCACCAAGCTTCATTTATACTGTCACAGATTTAATCTATTACTTCTCTCAAAGGTCTTTGTATTTTAAAAGGGCCTGACAGAAAATTAGTTAATGCCAAATAACTGGTAATCATGTTTCTACAGGACTTAAAATAGCAGCCCCTCTCTCATTCCCACCAAGACCTCAGCATCTTTGGCCTCTATCCCTCTCCATCCCCAAGACACCGTATATGATGTCCATGCCTAGACTTTGTTCATTCACTGGGAAAACTGACTTCTCTCAACTTCACTGTAGGCTCCAAAGAAAATCAGAGGTCTAGTCTTCTTTCTCCTGTTCCAGAACCCTGGAATATCACATTCCCACTCCTCACTTACCTTTACTCTGTATCCTACCCATGCCAGGCCCAGAGCCAGAGCCAGCCTACAGAGTCTTTGGGTCCCAGACTTTAGAATATCAACCCATGCTTGGTGAACTGTCCCGTACTGTGCTATAAATGCTTCTCATGTATTATTTCATTTAATCCTCCCCACATTCCCACAGGTAATGTACCACTTGGGGTGCATTTGACTATAGGTATAAAAAAAATCTGGTTGAAACAACCTTAAACATAAGGACATTCTATTATCTAACATAAATGACGTCCATAGGTAGAGTGGCTCAAGGCAAAATACGATTTGCTCAGTTACAACATCAAGGTCCCAAGTTCTTTCTCTGCTTTCCTCTTCATCAGCAGGGTACTACTGGTGGTTTCTCTTATTGTCCAAAAGATGGCTTTCTGGGGCCAGTTGGTGTCACAGACCTCCTTGATCACATCTAACAGGAGAGCAAATGGGGTGGGAACCCTCCACCCAACTGTGAAATATAAAACCTTTCCTGACACCTGATTAGACTGATTAGACACCTGATTAGGTCACACACTCATTCCTGAATCTGGTAACAGTCACTATGTATATGCCCTGACTGGCTTCAGCCAATCAGAACTCTTCCTTTGAAACTAGGGAGGAGAATCCTACAAAACTATAACTGTTAGAAGAAAGTAAATGAATAGATGTGTGTGTGTGTGTGTGTGTGTATACACACATACATATATGTATGTATGTTTGTATGTATGTATGTATGTATGTATGTATGTATGTATATATCACATGTATTGTTATAGGTAGTTACTATTAGTTGAGAGAAGTAATACATTGAGAAATGAGTAAATTGCCAAAGATCACAAAACTATTTAGTGGTAAAGATAAGATTTAAATGCATTTAGTCTCTCTCCATTGTTCGAGACATAAACTACATTAATACCTGAGTTGTGCCCACATAGCAATCTTTGGTGACTGAGATTTAGCAATCAAAATTACAGCCCCGAGAAGGCAGAATGTCAATTTGATAATTCCTGGTGCAAAACTTGATTAAGGGAGACAATAGTCTTTTTGCACAAGTCTTTAACACACACAAAAATGTTTTTCCCCCTATTTTATGAGTCATTAATCTTTAAATTATCCATTAGAAAGTAAGCATGATATTTCCTTTGAGAATAGTATGCTTTGGTTTTTTTGTAGATTTATGTTTTCTACCATGAACCTGATGTAATTTTTGTTTAATAGCTGGCCAAAAACAATGAAATTAGAAAAAATCTTGCTGGCTTCAAAATATATTCCAAATTCAATCATTTCTTAGCACTTCCACCATTCCACAGTAGTCCAAGACACCATCTTCTCTGACCTAGAGCACTATAATAGCTTCATTGTGAGATGTAGGCTGCCGGAGAAGGTTGAAGGGGAGTTCAAGTGAGGACATGTTTAGCTTGCCGTAATCTTGGGCAAAGAGATCCAAATATGGATTTAGCATTCTGGAAATTTCTGGAATTAAGGTTCAGGAAGCCTTACTTGTCAATTTATTCATGGCTCGAGGGACCTCAGGATCCCTGCTCCAGAATCCCCCACTTCCCAATCCTACCCCCTAATTTCTGACAGTCAGGGACAATGCTTGGGGCACACGGTGTTCACGAGGCTTCCTGGCTGCTATTTCCCCAGGAAGTTGGGGTCAGACCACTTTGTCTCCATCTAAATACACTCCTCCACACCTGTTCCTTCTCTCATTTGTCTGTTTCTTAAGATACAGGAAGCGCAGAAATCCTAGGGTTCCTAGGAGGGTCTTTTCTAGAAGCCCCTGTTTTCAACCCAGAGCAGTCTGACCGAGCTCTGGGTCTGAGAGGAGCTGTCTTTTCTGTTTGTATAAGAGCTGTCTTTTCTGTTTCATACCCTTTTACTGGGCTGTCTCCCGGAGGCAGCAAATGCAATACATCATGGTTCTCCAAATCTCAGTACCAAACCTGCGCAGAAGCCCCTGATCAGCTAGATAAGCTTATCCAGAGGAAAGAGGACAGCACGCCAAAGGCTTTGCACATTGAGCCACTTATTTTACTGAATTGCTTTGCCCGCAGAACACTTCCATACATTTCGGAGACATGTCTCTCAGACCTGCTTGGAACACCTGAGGTAAGCATTAGGCTACAAATGCAAACTTCTGTCAATGCCCTTCACCTCTTTCTCAACAATGGCTAAGCCAAAGCTTCCCCTATATCTCAACTGCCCAAGGAAGATCAGTCTTTTGTTACTGACAGTGAAATCTAATAGAATCCAGAAGAAACAAGCAACTGGTAAGTTGAAGCCTAGCAAAACCTGCCCCTCCTGACTGGCAAAGACAGGGCCGTGGGGTAGAGCTGCATGATGGGGACCATTGCCAGGTCGTCCTTGGTCAGTGGCTGGCTTCGGACACGCTGCATCATCTTGAGGCCTGTAGAGAGTGTTCTAGTGAGGCAGAACTCACAACTGGGACCCAAGGGCAGGCCAGGATCCCCAAGGGAACACTGATGGATATTACCCCAGCCCAGGCCCTTCCAGCTGCTCCATCCACATCTTGCCACTACCTCCCCATAACTCCCAGACTGCACACCACAAAAATAGCTGTGTCTTCAGACCCCTGCTTCTCAAGGGCTCCAGGGAGCACCTGGATTCCCAGCCACCCAAGTGATTCTTAAAGAAACCAAGATGCCACACAACTCCACCACCTACCTCGGGCCTGCTGGTCCAAGTCCCAGCTCTCCATGCTCAAGATCATAAGGAACAGCCACTGCCTTGCCTCAGGTGGTCCGACTATGGTGACACGTGTCTGGCCTGTGGTGGTGAACCACCCCTCCAGTTGAATGAGGGTGTAGCTGTGCACCTCAATGCAGTGAAGGTCTGTGTCAAGGCGGCCTGTGAGCTCAGAGAGAAGCACAATAAAATACCAGCATGTGGAGCGGGGGGAGCAGAAAGTGGGAGGTCATTCAGAGATAGAGACCTGGGACAGTAGGAAGGTTGGTAGCCTGGTAGAGAGGAGTAGGGGAGGGACGTGGGCAAGGGTCACCCACCAAAGATGCACTCCTCCTGGTCCTCTTCCATGTAAAATATTAATGGAAGGTAAAAGTTTTCAGGGTTAATCCACCATGGCTCCTCATTGCAAGTCCTTGTTTTCATGTCATGATTCAGAATAGGGAAAAGCTCAATCGATCTGTCAAAAAAAAAATAATAAACTTGGAAGATCAGGAAAGTACCAGGCCATGTGTGTCTAAATAACCTCATGTCTTGGACCACCTTAGGGAGGGTTGGCCTATCCCTATAGCTTCTCTCAAAAAAATCCACTCCAAGCTTAATTCTTTCATATCAAATTGGATTATCTTATTAGTACTTGCCTTTCTGATGCTCAGGAATTTAAAACCATTTTCATTCTAATTTCAAAAGATTTTGGAGCAGAGCAACTGGGCATGAACAGGGCAGGGATTGAGGGACGGAAGTTACTAGGGCAAGAAGGTCCTAAAATGGCCTCCCAGGACTTGGACACATTGCTGTTACAAAATATCATAGACTGGGTGTCCTATAAACAAGTTATTTATTCCTCATAAGCGAGATAACTAAATGTAGGCTGTGAAGTCCAAGATCACAGCACCAGCAGATTTGGTGTCTGGTGAGAGCTTCATGGTTCCTAGACATCCTTCTTTTCAGTGTGCCCTTACGTGACCAAAAGAGCAAGCAAGCTCTCTGGGGACTCTTTTATAAGGACACTAATCATATTAATGAAGAGGAGCCCTTCCAAAGGCCTCACCTCCTAATACTATCACCAACATGTGAATTTGAAGGGTACACAAACATTCAAGCCAGAGCAATTACTGCTAGACAACCAATGACTATACATGTGTAGCAAATAAAATTGAGCTTATTTAGTGTGTTGCATGGAGAGGAAACAACACAGGAAAGCTTATCTCAGCATTTAGCTGATTCTAAGGAGCGATTAGAGAAACACAGGCCACTTTAGTAAAAATGGGGCAATATGGTGGTTACCATAACAATTTTCATCTAGGAAGCAAGGAGATTATGTGGTTTTGACTTCAGAGTGTCATTGTCACTGTCTAATTTCAAACACAGTTATAAAGTAGTCTTTCTACTTCTTGTTCCACCACAATCACTAAGGTCTTGACTGGTTAAAATATTCTGCAAGAGATGGATTATGTAGAGATGGATTATGTTCGGTAGGGAACATTGACATTTACCTGTCAGCTTGCAGCAGCACACTCATAAGTCTGGTTTGTTTGTTTTTTTTATCTCCCCTTTTGACCTAAAGTAAACTCAACCCTTAGGACATTCATCTGCAGGGTTCAGATTCACAATATCATCAGAATCCATAGATCACAAGGTTATTTGGAGAACACCGTCTGCATCTGCACTACCATAAAAATTTTTAATTGACCTCTGGGGGCACCAAAGTACAATGATAAGTACAGCAAAATGAAAAAGGAGGGCAGAGAGATCAAAAAATCTATATTGTTTTACTGTCAGATTATGAGTTATTGAATCATGTAAATTGACAATGAATGCACAGTAGCATTTAAGCCTGAACAGGACACATGGATCAACTACAGTACAGGTAATTACCAGAAACAAAGTGATAATTAATTTTATTACTACCCTGCAAAAGTAAGAGTCTAGATCTGAAAACCAGGCCATGAAATCTGGTTCCCAAATACATCTGAATCTAGATGATTCTAGAGAGCCAGGTAGTCTCTTTTTTTTAACTTAACCACAAATTATTCTACCTGACCGATAGTATTTTAAGTAGGTGCTGCAGTGTTTGCTATAAAACAAAGTTCTTAGCTAGCCAAGAACTAATCATCCATAACCACCATGAAACTTTAAGCTGGTTTCCTTGATCTCTTGAACAGAGGTATTGTCATTTATGACTTCTGCTAGGGTCAGAGACAAATTTTAGACCATCTAATTGTATTCCTACTATTAGAATTGGATCATCCAGAGCATAGATGAAGAGAGAATCAGTTCTCTCTCTTGGAGCTTCCTGAATAGTCCATGTTTCCCTAATTTTAAGTCTCTGACTATCTTTTTCAGAGAAGCATAGTTTCCTGCAGGACTATGTGTTTTAAATATTGAAAAGTCTTTAAAATTTACTCCATATACACAAGATAGGTTAGTATCATAATCAGGTGAAAGCTTGATGTCCACATAAAGAGGAGTACATTAATATTACACAAGCTGAATAGAGAATACAGGTATCATTGATCACAGTGAAAGTGGGACAATTATTAGTCTCTTAACATTAAGCTTGAGCAGAGGCTGGGGAGTCACAGAAGAGAACAAATTAATATGGCAAGAATAGCCTCAATATTTGTTTCTACTCTCGTACGTGTGCTTCATAAGTGAGCATAAGTATTTTGTTATTTGGGGTCAGTGTCCAATTTTTATAGCAGTAAAGGTTAGGATAAACACTGTGAGGAAAATTCAAATACCAGAAGGGACCAGTAGAAGAAAATCTATTTTTCAAAGTGTTGAAAAGAACAGCTATTAATTTTTGTTAGTCAAATCAGATAGAGGATAACAAATCCATTAATCGATTAGATTTAGAACAATAGCTATAGTCTGAGAAAAACACACAAGAGAGTTTTGCATTTCCTTAGGTAGCAGAGAAATACTACGGACGATTAGAGTAAAATGTTTAGATATGTGAAAGAACCATGAAAATTTTTAATTGACCTCTAGGAGGCACCAAAGTACAATGATAAGTACAGCAAAATGAAAAAGGAGGGCAGAGATATCAAAAAATCTATATTGTTTTACTGTCAGATCATTGGCTTGATCTGAAGGTCTTGGTTTACTAGTCTTTCTCTAAAGATCATTTACTTCTGGAGGATACTTAAGAATCTTCAGTTTAGGGTTTTCCAATGAAGTCCTTTCCATTCAGGCCAAGGGTAGTGTTTCTCCAGATTTTTGGAAGTTTAGTCTCATTCAAAAGACTAAATTTCCGTGTTTCCAATAATGCAGAGGCTAATTAGGGGGGTATTGTATATTTCTATAGTAACAAAGCTGGATGTGTCAAATGAGTCCTTTGTAATACTTATAACTGTAAGCTTGCAATATGTCAGAGTACAGGTTCAGAATGAATTCCTAAAGGAATCCTCTATGAATCCCAGAAGTTGATCTCATTGTCATCAAATCTAATAGCAATTCTCAGAATATGGAAGTTTAAGAGCCTTGGAGGATATTCTCAAGTTTAGTTTTAGAGTTCATTTTTTTTTTCTAGTTTTGGAGGTTTTTTTTTTTTTTTTTTTTTTTTTTTTTTTTTTTTTTTTTTTTTTTTTTTTTTTTTTTTTTTTTTTTTTTTTTTTTTTTTTTTTTTTTTTTTTTTTTTTTTTTTTTTGAGAAACAACCACAGCGTAAATGTGTGCCTCAGATAACCAAAGACATCAGCTGGAATTCCATAGGTCCAGAATAACTTTCAGGCAATTTACCATCAGAATCTTGGTTAACAATCAGGAATGTCCTTGATCCACCCTGAAAATAAGCAACCAATAACCAGTACATATTTATAAGCCCTCACTGGGGGCAATCACTTTGGTCTGTGCTACTTGTTCAGCATAGTGGTAAGTTAAGGTATTACCTCAGAGTTTTGGGTCACCCGACTTTAAATGAACCGCCACTTTTTTATTATGGCTACCCTTGTGGGAATAGCAAAGCTTCTAAAAGTTCTTTAATTTCTTGTCACTTTTAGTGAGATTTCCACAAGAGGAAAGAAAGAAAGAAAGAAAAGAAAGAAAGAAAGAAAGAAAGAAAGAAAGAAAGAAAGAAAGAAAGAAAGAAAGAAAGAAAGAAAGAAAGAAAAGAAAGAAAGAAAGAAAAAGTTAGCAAACTTTCCTAAAATGGGCCAATCTAATCGCATGCTTTCATAAATATTTAGTTTTTTTTAAATCTCTTGTGAGCTCACAAGCTCAAATAAGGGAGAATAATTCAGCCATTTCTGCTCATTTCACCTGAGAGAAGATGATATGTATTCTACTGGCAAGAGTTTATCTGTGATAGCATAGAATGCTTGAAAATTTCTACTTTATATTTTTAAGTGTGGACTATTAACAAGCAACAGTAAATAATCTTAAGCAAAGCAGTTTTAAGCAAATATATATATTTGCTTATATATATATATATACACAATTGTATATATATATATAATTGTGTGTGTGTGTGTGTGTGTGTGTATAGTACCCTATTATTGGTGAAAAATAATCACAACCTTTTCCTCCTCAAGTAAGCAGAGAGTTGCCAGGAAGTTAACAAGGGCACTAACAAACACTCAAGGACTCTCATTCATCCCATGTAATGTATTATAAATGTCACCAGTCGACAAAGAATTTTCCTTTTCAAAACTGGTGAGTTGACAGTTATTGTATCAGTCTTCATAATTAGCAAGAGTGTTTTTTTAACTTTAGAAGTACACAATTATTTTATTGTAATTAAGTTAGAAAAACTCAACTTTGATTTATATGTTATGGTTTTTACTCAAAATTTAAAAAATGTTAAGGAAATCTGAATATTCTTATTATTCTTTCCTTTATAAACTAAAAGAGCAAAAACTTGGATAAAAGACATCTTAATGGTTGCATTATTTTGGATCCGGAGGCTGAATTTTAGGGCTAAAAAAAGAAGATACATCTTAGACTAGAGTGTTAGTGATTTAATCAGTAGGAATTTGGAGTGTATTTTGAAGATAGAGCCAGCAGGATTTCAAAATTTGGGGCAAGTGGCTCAAAAAATTGTTTTTCAAAATCAGATCTGAAAGCGAGTAAGGCCCCCAGTGTCTTTCTACTCCTACAACTTTGGCAGTTAGCAGCTGCAATTTGAGGCTGCCCCACCACGCCCCCAACACTAACACCGCCCCATCCCCCAGCATGTCCTCCAGGGTGCTGCTCAGATGAGAGGGAAGATTAGCATCCCGAAGGAATGTGAGTAGGAGGAGATGACCAGCTGGGACCAGCTGCTGGCCCAGTAAAATCTCCTGCACACACGCACCCCTTTTGTGTTACTCGCGGAGCAGCCAAGAGCTGAGGCAGTGAGAGACCTTGTGGGCCTTCAACTCGTCTGCGCCACCTCCTGGTCTGCCCTCCACGTAAGGCTGCCAGACCGCAGCGCGGCTCCCTTGGTGCTACCTATTTATTTGAACCTGTCCACGAGATTTTCTTCTTGATACACTGGATTTGGGTAGTAGGAGACTGAATCCTGGGAAGGGAGCTCCAGTGGCCTATTGTGAGAAAAACAGTGAGACCACATCCGCACCTGCTAGAAAAGCGCTTTGCTGGCTCCTGAGACTTAGAGCCTGAAGCCTCCCCAATCTTCTTGCTCCTTCTTTCCTTCTCTCATTCTCTCTCCTCCACGCCCCACGTCCCAATCTCTCTCGCCTCTCCTTCACCCTCCTCCCATCTTGAGCATTCACAGGGTTTCTTTCTCCTCCTGGAGAGAACTGCTTTTTCTCAGAGAAAAGAGGTGTAGAAAGGAGAAAACTGGAATACAACCTCTGCGGAAAATTAAGAGTACTGAACATACAGCAATTAAGTTCAATAAGGACCATCCTGCCCTCTCTATCAGAGAGAGGAAGTGTCAGTCTGACTTGATCTCCCCTTTGCAAGAGACTTTAACTCTCACTTGATCCCTTCATATAGAACAAAAATTATCCAACAATCCAACCCACTTTCAAGTAAGTGCTTAATTACTGTCCCTTTTAAGTGCCAACCGTCTGACTTTTTCTATTTCCGTCTGTCCCATGAGGCTATTTGGTGTTGCACATCAGTGTCTGAACTGAGGAATTTCTTTAAAAATAATTACTTTCCTGAGGTTCCCTGGTGTGGCCTTTTATGTTGCGGGTGTGGGAGAATGTAAAGTTTCAAAACATTTGTAAGTGACACCGGTCACTTAACAGGAGGCTTGGAATTCTACTTTGAGAAAGCTGACCTAGTTAGCTTTGTATACATGTTGATATTCATTTTCTCCAATCTGCCCCAATTTTGATATGAAGTACAGCCCAAAAGCCTTCTTGGATAGGTTTTCTAACCTCTGAAAAGAGACACAAAGAAGACTTTGTCCCTTTTCTTCTGATAGTTGTGACTGAATATGATTTGGGAAAGTGCTACAAGCATCTTACTACCAGTCTGAAATGAAGATGAAGCTAACACAAGTGAGAAGGGAGAATTACAGAAAAACAATCTGAGCACTGACATACTCTCCCTGGACTGACTGTTATTGGCAATATATTTTTTTCATTTGAATCTACATATCTTGGGAGTTTTTTTCCCACTTTTACTGAGGTATGATTGACAAATAAAATGCCTACATTTAAGGTGTAGAATATGATCATTGTGTTTGTTTGTTATTCAATAAATATTTATTGATTTTGACCTTAGAGGAAACTTTGCAAGACACTGGGACACATAGATAGTTCCTACAAATCAGGGAGCTTACATGTTAGCAGATGACCTGTAATAGCATCTGAAAATGTTATTTTCTTTTTCTTTCCTTCTTTCTTTTTTCTTTGAGGTATAGTCGACATTTAACATTAGATTAGTTTCAGGTGTACAACATAATGATTCGATGTTTGTATATATTCTGAAATAAGCACCACAATAAGTCTATTAACATACATCACTACACAGTTTTTTCTTGTGTTGAGAACTTTTAAAATCTCTTTTAGCAACTTTCAAGTTCATAATACAGTATTATTAACCATAATCACCACATAACATATTATTTCCCTAGGACTTATTTATTTTATAACTGGAAGTTCATACCTTTTAACTATCTTTGGAAGTTCATACCTTTTAACTATCTTCACCCATTTTGCCCCCTCTTCTCCACAATATGATGTTTTGATAGATGCATACATTATGAAATAATTATCATAATCAAGTTAATTAACATTATGTATCTACTCTCTTAGAAAATATTAAGCATTCAATACATTGTTATTAAGTATAGTCACCAGATCATACATTAATTCTCCAGAACTTGTTAACGTTATAACTAAAAGTTCCTACCATTTTTGATCAACATGTCTTCATTTTCCCCATTCCCCACCCCGGTAACCACTATTCTTACTCTCTGTTTCTATGAATTAAACTTTTTTAAATTCCACATATAAGGGAGATCATGCAGTATTTGTCTTTCTGTGTATGTCTTATTTCACTTAGCATAATGCCCTCCATATTCATCCATGTTATCACAAATGGCAGAATTTTCTTTCTTAAAGTTGAATAATATTTTTTGATACTTAGGTTATTTCTGTATCTTGGTTCTTATGAATCATGCGATAATGAACATGAAAGTGAAGCTATCTCTTCTAGATAGTGACTTTATTTCCTCTGGATATATACACAGTAGTGAGGTTGCTAGATCATATGGTAGTTCTGTTTTGATTTTTGAGAAGCCTCCACACTGTTTTCCATAATGGCTGTACCAATTTACATTCTCACCAGCAGGGTAGAAGGGTTCCCTTTGCTCCACATTCTCACCAACATTTAACTTTTGGCTTTTTGATAGCCATCCTAACAGATGTGAGAAAATATTGCATAGCAGTTTTTATTTGCATTTCCTCTGATGATTAGTGATGTTGAATTCCTTCTTAATTATCTGTTGGTCATTTGTATGTCTTCTTCGGAAATTTTTCAATTCAGGGTCTTTGCCCATTTTTTAATCAAATTTCTTAAGGGTTTTCCCCCTCTCCCGCTGTTGAGTTGTATGAGGTCTTTCAATATTGACCCCTTATCACATCTAGGGGTCAATATTTAAAGACCTTATACAACTCACATAGCTTACAAATATTTTCTCCCATTCTGTAGACTGCTTTTTAATTTCATTAGTTGTTTCTTTTACTGTGCAAAACTTTTTAGTTTGGTGCAGTTCCACTTGTTTATTTTGCTTTTATTACCTGTGCTTTTGATATTGTATCCAAAAAAGTTATTGCTAAGACCAATGTCAAGGAGCTTTTCCCCTGTTTTCTTCCAGGAATTTTATGGTTTCAGGTTATATAGCTATGTCTTTAATACATTTTGAGTTGATTTTTGTGGGTGGTATAAGATAAGGGTTCGATTTCATGCTTCTGCATGTGGATATCCAGTTTTTTTATTGAAAAGATTATTATTTCCCCATTGTGTATTCTTGGCACTTTAGTCAATAATTAATTGACTGTATATGCATAGAGTTATTTCTGGGTTCTCTATTCGATTCCATTTTTCTTATTCCAGTACCATACTATTTTGATGACTATAGCTTTGCAATATAATTTGAAATCAGGAAGTGTGATACCATCAGTTTTGTTCTTCTTGTTCAAAATTGTTTTAGCTATTCAGGCTCTTTTGTGATTCCACATGAATTTTTAGGATTGCTTTTTTCCTGTGGAAAATGCCATTGAAATCTTGATAGGGATTGTATCTGTAGATGGCTTTGAGTAGTATGGACATATTAACAATATTAATTCTTCTTACCTACTATAAATACAGAATATCTTTCCATTTGTGTCTTCTTCAGTTTCTTTCTTCATTGCTTTATAGTTTTTGTTGTACAGATCTTTCACCTCCTTGGTTATATATGTATTTAGTTCCTTTTATGCTGCTATGGGATTATTTTCTTAATTTTTTCCAGATAGTTCGTTGCTAGTATATAGTAACACAACTAGTTTTTGTATGTTACTTTTATATCTTACAACTTTGCTGAATTCATTTATTCTACAGTTTTTTGGTTAAGTCTTTAGGGTTTTCTATATATACAAGATTATGTCATCTTCAAACAAACAGTTTTTCTTCTTCTTTTCTGATTTGATTGACTTTTATTTTTCTTGCCTAATTGGTCTGGCTAGGACTTCCAATACTATATTGAACAGAAGTGGCAAGCATCCTTGTCTTGTTCTTGACCTAAGAGGAAAACTTTCATCTTTTAACTATTGAATATGATGCTATCTGTGGAATTATTACATATGGCTTTTATTATATTGATGTACATTCTTTCTACAACAAATCTGTTGAGAGTTGTTACCATGCAAGGATGATGAATTTTGTCAATAATACTTTCTTAACATCCAGTTGAACCTTTCCTCTCACTTGCAGTTCAAAACATCCTATGTGATTCCTATAATTTTTGCATATATTTTCATTTTGACTGAAAGGGCTCACCAATGTTCTGCTTTCTGAAGCACATGAATGAACTATAGGTAACCAATATTTTATCATATAATATCTTAATAGTGTAAAGTACAAGATATCTCTTGATTATTTTTAATTTATAGGCGCTTTCTAAATAATATAATCTTTAATATAATTTATTATTGAAATATATATACTCAGCAGTCTGGGCCCACTGAGTATCAGAAAACTAATACTGTAGAAAATCTTATTTAAACATTGTGTCAAAAGCCCTTTAGTTAGAATTCCTTTAGTATGCATCTTGCTAGGGAGAAATTCTATTAATGCAACTAATATGAGTATTTTCAGTGATATTTATTATCAAACTTGAGAAAATATACTGTAAATAAGTCCAACCAATGTAATGAAAGTAAAATATTATTTCTCAAGAACATTACACTATAGTTACTGTTGCATCATAATACTGTAGGAAATCAATATGAAAAGCCAATCGTTGGCTCTCTATCTTAAATATGTACCAGGAAAAAAAATTGCTTACATATAGTCAGTGGCAAAGTTTAAGTCCCATCTCAATTTATTTGATATTGCTGAATGCACACCAAAAAATACTCTAAACTTAATTTAATTAATGAGAAATGTTTCAATGTCCTTTCATCCTTTTTTGAACATGAGAAAACTCAATTTTAATAAATTATAACTATACTGAAGCCATTGATTTAGGTATTTTGCACTCAAAGAAGCATGCAGTTCAATGGTGAAAATTTGATAATTAAATTACATTCTTAAATAATCATTTTGTTGGAAGTTTTTTTAAAGATACCACAATTCATTTAAAGTAACTTAGCCCTTCTTGATGATATAGAGCAAAAGTCATCCAAATATTTTCTATAAAGGGCCATTTGGTAAATATTTTATGCTTTATAGCCATGCAGTCTCTGTCAAAAGTATTTAACTTAGCTATTGTAGTACAAAGCAGCCAGAGACAATACATAAACAATGAGAACAGCTGTGTCCCAATAAAACTTTATTTATAAACACAGAAATAAAATTTTATATAATTATATGTGTAATGAAATACTATGCTTCGATTTCCTTATACCATTTAAAAATGTACAAACTATTTTTAAACCACAAGCAATACAAAAACAGGCATAAAAAAGGTTAGTCCTATCCAGGTACTAAATATTATAAAATTTCAATAAATTAAAGAGTGTGTTTATTGATTCATGAATAGAAAGACATATCAATAAAATGGAATAAAAAATTCAAAAATATACTTAAATATATATGTAGACATTTAATATAGCTCATGTATACAGGAGGTATACATGTTATTAAACTTCTGTTTGTTTCTCTCCTGTTAATCCATCTTTTATTACAGAGCATCTCAGCCACAAGAACCTAAAAAAGTAGAGGGAATATTATTTTTCTTCTCCTACAAAAGTCAACAACAAAAGACAAACTGGAAAGAATTATTTGCAACTTCTATACAGACAAAGCAGTAATTTTCATAATGTAACAAGAAATACCACAAATCAATAACAACCTAATGGGTAATGGCCTAAATATTTCACAGAAATGGAATATAAATTGTTGTTATACAAATGAGAAGATATTCAGTGCCACTTGTAATAAGATAAATACAAATTAAAACAGAACTAAGAAATCATTTTTCACCTATCAAACTGATTAAAAATTTACAATATTTGATACACATCATTGGTGAGGGTGTAGAGAAATAGATACTTAAATACACACATGGTAGAATATAAATTGGTTGACTACTATGGAAAGAAATTTGGCTCTATTAGTTAAGGCACCTGTAGAGATTTATACCACAGATGTATTCCACAGGTGTGCAAACTGATGCACAAGGTTATTCACTGCATTATTGCTTGTTACAATGAAAGATTGGAAATAATCTAAAAGTCCATCAGTATGGGATGGGTTAAATGGTATATACATACAATGAAATACTATTTATGTAGCTGTAAGAAATTATGAGAAAGTTTTTAATGCTCTAAAATTAAACCATCTTTGTGTATATTGTTAAGGGGAGGAAAAGCAAAGTGCTAAAGAGTGTATTGTATGATGCTATCTGTATAGAAAAGAAGAAAAATATGTACATATGTGTATTTATCTAAGAACTAAGATTATACAAGAAATTAGAAACAGATTTCCTGTAGGACATAAAACTATGAGTGAAGAACAAGGTCTGGAAGTTATCTTTTTCACTAAAAGTATTTTTTGAATTTTGAGCCCTATGAAAGTATTCCTATTCAAAAATAATTGTTTAAGTAAATAAAAATGACCCTCTGATATTAAATTATCTGATATTAAGTAAAAAGTAGTTCCAGGTGGAAAACTATTTTAAGTCTTAAATACACATTTTCTTTAGGAAAAAAATTATTGCACCTATTGAACAGGAAATGACATATTAAACAAAAGGAAATCAAAAGAGGGTACTTTTTACGTGGCAGATTTATTTCCTGTTTTCAAGGAGACAAAGGAGGGTCAGCTCTTTCTTAAGTAACTTCAATTTAAAATAATCAATACATCAAAGTGGCACATTTGAGGGCAGCCTTCCTTGAGCCCCACCAGAGGTATGTAAAAACCTATTGTGAGAAAAAGTATTTTCTGCTAATTTGTGTAATGAAAACAGGTAGCACAGAGCCAGAGTGGCTGTGCCAGAAGTTTGAATAGAGTTGGGAACACTTTATTATCTTCAGCAATCGTAAAATTCTTCCCCAGGGATGTTTTTGTAAATTCAGTGTTGATTCTTGTCCAAAGATCAAGCATTCACATTTATCTCCATATGCCTAGTAACTGAGAATGTGCTTCATACCTTTACAGGTTTTTCCCTCCAATATTAGAATAAATTCCTAGACTTTCATTCATGTCAACTATAATTGGAAAAAAAATAAAATTTAAAAATAAAAATAAAAAGACTTGCACTCATTTATTCAACAAATAATTATTGAGTGTCTATCATGTGGTAGACATTAACCTAGTCCTCAGGACTACAATATTAAACAATTAGTATTTAGAAAATAGCTTCATTGAACAGTTGTTTAGTATTTGTAAAGTTATACAAAATAACATTTTTCCATTCAAAAGTAGCTTATGTGCAAACTCTTCATATTGCCAACCTGTGAACAACTTAAATATTTTGCACATATCTTCTATAGCCCAGCTTTAGATTCAGACCACTTGGACTTACAAATAAACCTATCAGAGAGCTAATTATGATAGCTGATCATCAAGAAGCAATAAGCAGAAAGTTCCTAGAACAGCCAATTTACCAATGAGTATGAATAATCTATCAAGCATAATGGTGTAACTGGTGATTACACATATTAGTATTCTACATTTTCTTTTTAGCCAAAGTTGAATATGTAACAATAATAATACCAACATGAGAGGAGGATAACTATCGATTTATAAACTGTTTCCATGTTCCTCTCTCATGTAATCCACACTATTGTTGTCCCCACATTACTATAAGGAAACTGCTTTTAAGACAAGTATCACTAGGTATCTAACTAGTTACAGTATTTAAGACTGGAACCTAACTCTCCCGGTGCTACGATTTATATTCTTTCTGCTATGGTAGTTGCTCAAGGTTTTTTTGTTTTTTTGTTTTTAATAGTAAATGCCACTCCACCATTTTGACTAGAACCCCGAGTTCTATTGCAATGTTTATAAAACAATATACTTTAAGTAAATTCTTTAGAGGTGAACCTGAGTTAGCATAATTAAAAGTACCATCTTCAAATAGGTTATGACTAATACGCATTACAAAGGCATGGCCTTTCTTAGGTATTTGGTTTATGAATTCTCTAACAATGATAAGCCATTGAGGCTGTCTGTGGTTGTTGTTGAAATTCTTTTGTCTTGGTTCTTGCTTATTATCTGTTCTTCAACAGCTAATTAACAACTTGCAGGGTTTAATATTTGTGGCCAATTAAAACTCTTTGACCTGGGACAAAGACTGTATAATTCTATTTATACAAAAGGCCTAGAGTAAGCAAATTAATAGAGACAGAAAATAGATTAGAGGTTATCAGGAGCTTGGGGAAGAAGGGAATAGAGGGTTTTTGTTTAACAATTAGACTCTGTTTGAAACATTGTGATGATGGTTGCACACAACAGTGTGAATGTAATTAATGACACTGTATTGTACACTTTTAAATTGGTTAAATTTTACCTCAATTTAAAAATAAAAACAAAAATCCTTTGATCTTCAAGGATGTAAGCTCCATAGTAGTAAGAGAAAGTCGACTTTGATCCTGATATACCAGCAAAAAATCTAGCTACTGCCTGGCCAACAAAAAAGAGTCATGTAAGTGTTAGTCCAGTAAAAATGAATGTTGAGGCTCTGTCTGTCACAGCTGAAGCTGTTGGTAAAAGAAGTGTGCATTTGATTATTCCAAAAGCTTAGAAAATTTCTTATAGAGAATCCAAGAGATGAAGGAGAGTGATAAACTTTGAAGCATAGATTCAAAAAGCACCTCTCTGTGGTTTCAGAGTTTTTAATCTCTCTGAGGCTCAGTTTCCTTACCTGCAAAATGGCATTAATAATTCCTAATTACCAGGAGTTGTTGAATCGCATAAGTTAATGTGCCTAACTGCAAGGCTGGGCTGTCTCACCCTCAGACATAGGTGGGCTGCTCACGCTGGCACTGGATTCCCAGGTGGAGATTGTCTGGTAGAGACTACTGGGCTGCCTACTGCAGTCCCAAGCTTTGAGCTATCAGGGGCCCTGACTCTGTGGGAGCCCACTGGTGAGTGCCAGTAATTTTCTTGCCTAAAGAATTTTAAGGATGCGGTTCCAACGTAGCGGTTAGCATGTCTGCTTTACACGCAGAAGGTCCTGGGTTCATGCCCCAGTGGAGCCACAGTCCATGGTCTACGGCCATGCCACCCTGAACAAGCCGAATGTTTGATCTGGAAAGCTAAGCAGGGTCTGGCCTGGTTAGCACTTGAATGAGAGACCACCCAGGAAGACCAGGTGCTATAGGCATAAATAACAATAAATAACAAAAATAATAAATAAAATTTTAAATAAGGCCTGCTGCTCAGGGGTCTTCTTGCACTTCCCTGAAGACCTGCTTCTTCCTGCTGTCAGCCAGGACAATCTGAGACCCCCAGATCTCCTGGAGGAACCTGGTTCTGAGATTTGGGTAGTGTCTTACCTCCAGCATGATGAAGGAAGTGAGCCTAGAGTTGGGTCCCAAATGCATGTCTCTCACCTTCCTCATCTTGATTATAGAAAGGCTCCCTGCAGACAAATATCCAATATTGTAACTTATTTAAAAGAAGAATGATATTGGAGTTCTTTTTATTTCCCCTTGAGAACACACATGGTCTCCCATTTTTAGAGCAAAACTCTTTACATTCAGAAAGCTCTGTATAAATAAAAGGGAGAGGCTTAGAGGCATTGAGAAAGTCATCTTTTAGATTTATTAATTCCTTGAGGTGCTGTTCCCTCACTTGGCCTTTTTCCCACACTTTTAAACTAACATGTTATGGTCTAAGTTAAGAGCTTGCCAAGGTTTAGGCAATGGCTGAGACATTAATCTCTTTCCTAATTTAATCTATTCTCCAGAGATGGTTTAAGCAAGCCAGAACCAAACTCTTTGTCTTTGTCCTAACTAGATATTAACATAAAACACAATAACAAATTGGCCCCTTGAAGTCTTTCTCCTTAACCAATTATCTGGCAATTTCCTGACTTCATTAAAAGCAGTTTAGGGAGTAAGGCACAAATCTTTGGAAGCATATTTAAGAAGCCAGTGTTTTTGCATTTCAGTGAAAAGTCATCCAGGCAGTTTGGGACATCTGGCTTTTCTTGATGGTCAGGAGAAGCATCGAACTCTCCTTTTCAGCTTTCCTCAACACTGTTTTAGAATTTTCTATTGTTCCTTTATCCTTTCAAATTGTGACATACCTAAATACATACATAAACAAAGTTTTTGTTTTTGTAGTGATTATACAGTGTCCAGAGTGATTGATGGAGCAGGTTGAAATAATTCTATCAAAGTCTTAGGAAAGAATTAAGGCAGAGGGTCTGGGCTGTAAATGTAACCTTACATGGAAGATTAGTCAGCCCCTGCTTCATCCTATCATCCTCCTCTAGTTCACAAAGATAATTGTCAACTTATTCTCAATGATTAGGAAATATGCCTCTTTGGGATACTGATTACTTTAAGCTATTTTTAAGAAACAACAGTCAGGAAAAATCTTGACCTTCCCACTAACTGCCTACAAATTTTTAAATAGAGGACCTGCTCTAGAAAGGGAGCTATCGTCATAGATTAACTACAGTTTAAAAATACTAGTGAGTGACAGACAGGGAGGGCCTAACAAAGTCCTCTCTGTCCCATTGTTAAGATGGCCTAGCAAACACTTGTTTACCAAACATTTACTTTTCCATCTCCACGTGAATTGCCTTCTTGCCCTTCAAAGTCCCAAACCACAACTTCTCTCCTCCTCTTCTTAGTTCAAGATAGTGTGTAAGCCTCACTGCTGATTTGTTCTGTAGTCTCATAATCTTATAGAAGCCTCATATGTACATACATAATTAAATTTAGTTATTTTCTCCTAATAGTTGGTCTCATGTCAATTTGATTATTAGACCAGCCAGCAAAACTGAGAGAAAAGAAGGAAAGATTTCCTCTGCCTCACAAGTAAATGAGTAAATTATTACCATAGTTTATCTATTTTCATGTTGAAATTTCAAATTTTTTAAATTTTAAACTATTATGCAAAAACTATTTCCTATAAATATTTTGCATACCTCCTTTTGAATACCTGTTTAGCTATAGATATGAAAACTTGAAATTAGAATATCTAAAACAATGTTTTTAATTGTAATTAATATTATTTTAAATATTTTTATTTTAATATTTTAACCTGAATTAATGCTGCCAAAATGTCCTTCCAAGTAGCGATACTGATTTATATTCTTACCAAGAATATCTATGTGACCTCAAAATTTATCTCATATCTTCAATTTGGACCAGAGTGGGAGAAATGGCAAAATGGCATCTGTCTGTAGTTGTGCTTTGCAATGCCAGCAGTCACTAGTACAGTTGCACATTTTTCTGAAAGGTTATTTATCTTTTTCTTACATATATATAAGTGAACAAAGGATTAATAGACAGTGGAAGAATATATAATATGTATATTAGAATAGACAGTGGAGAATATGTGTGTGTGTGTGTGTGTGTGTGTGTGTGTGTGTGTGTATGTGTGTGTTTATTTATTTATTTATTTTAATGCCTACAGCATCTGGTATTCTTAGATGATCTCCCATCCAAGTACTAACCGGGCCCAACCCTGCTTAGCTCCTGAGATCAGACAAGGTTGGGCACACTCAGGGTAGCATGACCATAGACTCACTGTATATATTTTATCTCCCTTTTAACTGTATTTTCAGTATTGTTGTCCTATGCACATCCTAGCCCATGCCCTCCATCCTCTGCATAGAAATGGAATGACAATTGAAACCTCTCTTGTTTACTCCCACCCTGTAACATCAAATACAATGATTCAAGTCTTACTCTCTTTTAGAGCATATAAAGCATGGTGGTTAGAAGCATAGACTCTGGAGGCAGATTAATAATATTCAAAGGTTTTAGACACTTAACTATGTAACCTTGGGCCAGTTGCTTAATTAACCTCTCTAGACCTCATTTACCTTCTTTGTAAAACAGGAGTCACAACAGTACACCCACTTCATAGAGTTGTGGTGAGGATTAGATGAGTTTAAGAGCTTAAAACAGTGTCTGGCACCTAGTAAATGCTATGTTAAGAGTTAACTCTTCCTGCCTTTTCACATGCTTTTTATTAGAGGATTCTTTCTCTCATTTTTTCTTACTATTTCTATTCTATGCCTTTGACTGAATATTGTCCCGACTAGCAGCGGCTAACATTTCATGTCATAATTTTAAGTGGCAGAAAAAAATAAATATATCAAAATTTAAATGGTTTGCATTTTTAAGGTGTTTGACCATTGTGAGACATCGCAGTAGAAACCTGTTTCTGTTTTTTTATTTAAAATGTCCCAAATCAATTGGTAATAGAGTAAAAATAAGGGTACTTGGATTAATTTTTTCTATATTACTATCTTGTATTTGCACTGTTTCTTCACTTCTTTGGAGCTCAGTTTCCTTATCCTTGGGGAGGAACTTAATAAAAAATGTGCAAGATCTAGATGAATCCACCTGACAGGATGCTTTCTGCAGACCCACAACTCAAACTGAATCAGCCAGTGAGGAATTTATCCCACAAAGCATATAATTCCATGGAGGGCACACTCAGGACTGAGCATTTCAGTAATGTCACCAGGACTCAGGTATCTCCACCCTTTTACCGGAGCTGACCTGAGTATAAGACTAGTCTGGGTTGGGTCACCACCAAGGCCAAGTTTGGCAGGCAGAAATAAGGAGGTAAGAGCTGATTTCCAGCTGCCAATGCAAAAATCAAAGTGCCCTTTTGCTAGAGCATGTTGCTAAGGAATAAGGATGCCAGTGTTGGTAGGCAAATTGATCTTTTTCACTGCAGCTGTGTGGTTTCTCACTATGGCCCAGGAGGAGTGCCTGGCCAAGACGGGAGCTAGTACCCTAAGGGTCTTTGGAGAGTTTTGGGGTTGGCAAAACCCAAACTCTCAAATAGTCCTCATAAACTCTCAGCATCTATAGTCTAAATGTCCCCTTGCCATAGTTTGTTCTTCCACATGTTTGTTCTTATTCATAAGCCTCCAGCAGGGCCACTCAGCAGCTGGGCTGCTGACTGCTTATTAAAAACAGATGTAGTCTATGGCCATGCCACCCTGAACATGCTCAACCTTGTCTGATCTTGGAAGCTAAGCAGGGTTAGGCCTGGTCAGTACTTGGATGGGAGACCACCTGTGAATACCAGGTGCTGTAGGTGTTAAAAAAAAATAATAAAACAAAAAAAAATTAAAAAATTATTCATGTGCAGATTTTTATTAAAAAAAGATATAGAATGGTATATAATGATATTCTGGCATGACTTACTTAAAGAAACTTTTTTCTTTGTCATAAACAAGTGGATTAAAATAACTTTACTTAAATTATAAATAAGTAGATTTTAAGTCATATTAAACTAAAATGCTATGATCCACCCTGTGATTTCAAATCACTCACACACTTATTAATCTTAAGGGTGTTAATGCCTGAGTCAAATCTAAGTTCAGCAAAAATATCAATCCACCCTGTAATTCTATTATCAGTTATAGTCTAATCATGAACACTCATATTTTATGGGAATTTTGGTTCTGACACGTATTTTTTTACACTGTCGGGAGCCGTTCTTATCAAGGTTCTCATACCTGAGATCTAGGCAACTTCGCCTTGGGACAGGGTCTGCCTCGCCCTGTGCTATCTGATAGGATAGACAGCATAAAGTCAGTTGCCCTGACTTGCCCTGGGCCCCTTGAGCCATTTGCTTAAACTAATCTGACTTTGCAGCCCCCTCCTCTCCCGGGACCCTTCTGCATTTTTGGGTCATATAAGGAAATGGAATGTTCTGCGATTTGGTATCCAAGGCAACCGTGATTATGCAAATCCTCCCCTTTATATACTTTACCCCTACCTACAATAAAAGAGGCTTGATCAGAACTTTGTCTTTCCTCCATTTCTTTGTGTCTCCTGTCCTACCTTCATCCTCCACAGGTTCCTCCTCGCCCCGCGTTGTTTTGCCCTGCGGGTCGGGGCATTACACCATAGTTTAATAATCAGTTTAGACACCCAAATCTCTAATATTATTGAAAGAGGTATAGTAAAGAACTCTTTAACATGATGCCATATCCATTCAGCAAAAGATCAAAAATAAGTTTCTTAAACCACTCAGTTAAGCTTCCTTGACAACTGGGTTTCCATGTAAAAGCCATTTTTGTAAAGTGAGTACAAACTTGCATAGCACTGTCAGGCACGTGTTTTATTACCAAAATCAAAGGGTTCATTTTGCCTGCATGCATCAAAGCCGAAAGAGATACAGAGAGGAGTTTGCAGCAATGAAAGCAGAGGTTTATTTAAGGATATGGCACCAAGCCCAGAGACACAGGTGAGCTAGTGCCAGAAGACCTGTTTCCCAGATAGCCTCTAGAGAATAGGTTATACAGGGGAGAACTCATTAGTAAGTAAGGGAGTTGGTGGCGTGGGCTCTATTGATTGATCAGGGTAGGGTAGGAGGCATTTTATCATGCATCAGGTCCTGATGTCAGTCATGGCATTCTTCTGTCTGGTTTCAAGAGGATGCCAGTAGGGTCCAGTCATTCTGCCCTTATGGGTGTGGCTGCAAGATGTTATCTTTAGTTTGACTCTGTTTCGGTGGTCCACAGACTTTGTTGTGACTGGAATAACCAGACTCAACCTGAGTGCTCTGATATTAGAGGCAGTTTATTAGCCGGCGGCTGTCCTTCCAAAGGAGCAGCCCCGAAACATAAAGATACAAGGGTTTTAAGCCCAAAATCTCATTCTTCATTCTGTCTAAATCACAAAGGTTTAATATTTCTTCTATTCTCTACCTGTCAACCTAAAGGTGGGTTGTGCAA